>JAQIXR010001040.1:0-16193 GCA_034700825.1 Quadroppia sp. Gr-Ori-00064
GTGTGAAATGAAATGCATTAGAAATATATCAAAAAAGACAAAATCAAATCCATTTCAATGATAACATGAACTTCAAAAACAGTTATCGATTCGTGTGAAACGAAGACATTATTATCATTGATATGACTGTAAATATTGAGTGCTTTAATAAATAAATAAATATTAAAAATTGAAAGAATATTCTATAAATGTTTTATGTTTTTTAAGATATTGAAAATGATTTATAAATATGTGAATATAGTATGAAATTAAGAAATAATACAATATTTAAATAAAATAAACTCAAATAAAAAATAAATATTTTTATTCCAAAACAAAATTGTGATTTGATTTGAGACGGATATAAAAATTGATTGATTTTTGCATTTTGTTTCTCAAAAGAAAATTGATTTTTATTCAAAAGATAAATGAAATGAAAATCACTTTTTGATTCGTGAAAACTATGACAATGAGGACTGAATTGTATGGCCATCAGAACCGACCTCTGGGTTAAGGCATGTATGATTGAAACATATCAAACGAAAAACATATACAGAATAACTATGTAAGCAATGGCCAAGGATCAATTGCTTTGTCAACAGCATTCAATCGATTGAATAGAAAGAAAATAAAATAAAAATTTCATTTCAAAACTGAGTGAAAATTTTGTTTTTTATCCGAAAAATAGCTCTCTTTATTGAAAAGAAGAAAACAATGCTTTAGTCTATGAAAGATTGTATTTGATATTCAGAGATAACAGAGATTTAATATTATGTTTAAAAACCATTTCATGAGAATTGCATTACTTTTCAATGATTTGAGAAACAAATTATAAAAAAGAAATCTTATTATTATTACATAATATGAAGTGAATAGACATTTGAAATCAATTTTCATCACATTTTCAATTATAAACCCATTCTTAAGAAAAAATTGAGAAAATGGAAAATTTCTTCAGTTTTTTAAAAAAGAGGAAAAAATTGTCATTTTTAAGACAAGCATATTATAAGAGATTTGATATATTTGTGAGGAAAACAAATTGCAAATTATCACAAACTTTGTAATTGTAAAGAAAGAGAGAATTAATATATAGTTATGTAATTAAATTATGAAATATTTTTCAAATCAAAAACTGATAAATTGTTTACAATTATAATGTCTTTAAATAAATTCGTTTATATATGCAAAACATGAATAAAAACTATTGAAATTGTATTGTTTACGTGAAAACCAATGAAAGATATTTTTGTATATTAACGATACGAACAATTTATGGCATTTTAGGTTATATTTAGTTTATAATTATATTTACTTTTAGATAAACTTCAGTATATTTTTAGACATTTTTAATTTATAACCAAAATTACACAAATAAAAGACTTCATTTAAAGTCTAATTTTAGTTTAAATTTATAATAAATTTCTAAATAGTTTTGCTTTTTATTTAGTATTCAATTATTGCATTTGTTTTATAGTTCTTCAAATAATTAATTCAAAATCAATATAAATGAAAGAAATTTTCTAAAATTTATAATTGATTTTCAAATCTATTTTGTAAAAGTGCTCTGAATTGAAAGTAATCACAAATAGGGTTACAATCAATGGGTTATCAAAATTGAATCATAAAATTGATCGGAATTTATATCGCATTAGACGTGAAAATCAATAAAATTATTTCAAATCATTTTTCATCAAAACTTTTTTCAAGTCATTTAACAGTATGTGAGATATTCAGCAAAAATTAATTTCAAAAAATTAATAAATATTTAATAATAAAAAGTAAAATAAAAGAAAAATTAATTAAATTATACATTGGTTTATAGTTGAATGAAAAGGGGAAAGAGATTAAGGGATATTAAGTGAAGGGATATTTTGACACAAAACTAATTCACAACATGTGATCAGAGATTGATTTGTTGGCAAAAAAAGTAATAGTTTTTCAGCCCCTTTAAGGCGTTTAATAAAAAAACTTCAATAAAAATAAATAGACTTTAATAACAATGTTTTTCAATAAAAACTTTGAAATATTGTTAAAATGGTTTGAAACTAATTTAATGACAAAATTGTCAAAAGTATAACTCAATGTTTAACAGCTTTTTTGCAAAATAAAAAATTATGAAATCAATTGTTAGGGGTTTTTATGTTATATTTATATATGAATTATATATGAAATACAAATCAAATAATTATAAACATTTCAAATATATTTCAAATCTCATGAAAAGCTATGAAAACAGATATTTATTGTTAAAAATATTTCGTATAAAGTGATGCAAATCCTTAATAATGTGTCAATTAATTCAATGCCTTTCGATATGAAGTAAATGAATGATATTTTTAGTATTGATTTGTAGTTATCGTTGAAATGAATCATATTTTATGGCAAACATCATAAGTGTTAAAGCGATTCCAGTGACGATAACATCATATGAATTGTAGTCATATTTAACACTCAATTCAATATGAATTGACAACTGAAAACAGTTTACAAAACATTCACAAAATTCATAATAAGTTTCAATTACTCAAAGATGTGCCAAAACTATGAGACAAACGATGAAAACATTTATGAAAATCAATGTAAAGCTAATTAAAGACAATTTGTTCGTCAATTGTCTTATTTGACATCAATTGTCACTGATATTCAAATTCATACTTTCTTTGGTAACTAATGTCACAGACATTGCCATCAAATGAGACAATAGTCTTATTGTCAAACAATTCAATGAAAGATATTTGCGATAAATGTTTGCATTTATAGACAAATAAATCATTTATTGAATCAATTGATCCAAAAGAAGACCAATCGATGGAAATGTGTGCCAAACGAGAGACCATTGATGGCATTGTGAGAGGCATTGGATGTGATATGAGGTGAAAGACATTGAGATATTGAGACCAAATCCATATCAATCACTGTCTTATGGTTTGGACATAAAAGCAAAATATCTTTCAATACTTTCACTCAAAGACTCATTAGGTCTCAAAATGGCAACAATCGATGATATGTCCAACGATTGGAATCAACTCAACAAAGACATTGAGGCCAATAGTGGTCACAACTGAAGATGACATGTGATGGCAGTGGTTGTGGACATACCTTCTCTGGCCTTAAGATAGACAGTGTTTGCGACAATGTTTTCCAATTCCATTAATTCCATGAACTGGTGGTCACTTGCGATGTCTGGCCTCCGATGACAACACCGATGGTCAACACACCACCGAAGACACCATCAACTGATCAGTCATTTATTGGTCGATCACTTCTCGAGACTCGCATTCATTGCGACAACGCTTGAAATGAATGCGATTTTTGTGTGAATTATTTGATTAAAACTTTTCAAACATTTGTTGAAATTTTCAAAAACTAAACATTTATTTAAATATAGATTTGATTTGAAAGTAATGTTTATTTGACATCAAATGCACCAAAACATCAATACCTGAGTAGTAGTGCTATTGAGACAGAGCACAGGCAGGCAATGGGAAGAGAGAGCACAGGCAGGCGATAGTGAGCACTGGCTGTCAGTCATTGGCATCCAATTGGTTCTCAATGCTATCAATGGGGTTAAGAGAGGGAACAAACTATGACTTTCCTCTCTGGGAAAGCGACCAAAGCCGGGGCTCGAGGCCAGGGATGGAGTGGTTATAACTGTATATAAATTGAAATTAATTGTTGAAAAATATGAAAAATTGTTATAAATCTATAGAAATAATATTCATATAATATATAAGGCATTTATTTTGTCAAAATTCTTCGTTTGGATCAAAATCAATGAAATTTACTTTTATATCAATTCTCATAATTATTATCAAAAAGTGTTTGAGATTTTATGTCAATAGCACTCTTCGCCCCTTTATATGTGGTTTTCATTTAAGGGTTATTTTGAGCGTTATTTGAAACAAAATTTTGATTCCTTTTTTACCCCCTAATGTCTGGCCATCCCTAATATATACCCTTTAAATTGATATGCGCTGACATTCCGGCGCTTCTTTCAAGTAATGCAAACTCAGTTCTTGTGATGAATTAAAATTAAAATTTTATTTGAGTTTTAATTAATAATTAATTGAAATAAAAAACATTTTATATAAATATTTGGAATGAATTTCATATAATATCACAATTCATGTCATAATTAATTATAAACTCATTTACAATAGACTTAAAAAGTTTAGAATTGAATACATTTTTGCAATATTTGAAGCAATTGTTTATTAATGAAAATATTTGATTAAATTCAACAATATTTAGACCTAAACACGTCTTCTGTCATCCAATCTATTGATTATTTTTGACATTTTTTCTATGATTTAATGATTTGAAAATATCTCAAAACTTGAGAATAAGGAGTATTTGGTTCTCCGACACTTTGAAACGTCACTCGAAATGCTTCTCTGTTTTGATCTGTTTTTAGCTATAATTTCAATAATTAAAATTCACTTCAAATTAAAGAAAATCTCAAAACAATTACTTCATTATAAAAGTTATGGCAAACAATGAAAAACAATTGTCTGTCGCTGTCCTCCAGGTGTCCGAAACGGGTCAATAGATATGAAAACCTTTGTAAAAGAGAAACAAAAATTCATTCATTTATTAAAAATAATGTTTTATTTGTTTAATACGAGCAACGAATCCAAGGATTGACGGATGCGCTGATGAGAAAACTGGTCAGTGACCAAATGGCATGGGATATAGGCCTGAGTTGTGTGAAACTGGAAAGGGATAGTATGACCCAATCGTGCACTATATCTAAACGCGATTCCGTCTGAAGTTTGTTGAAAACCTATTAAGAAATGCATTCAATGTTTGTTTCAAACGATTGGCGAATGTCTCAAATATACCACAAACAGAATGTTCGCCAAATGTTTGGCATGTCTTTGCTGTCCGGACAGGAATTCTCCGATGCATTTGTTGAGGATGTCTTGAGTTGGAAAGAAATCACATAAAAAGTGTGGCAAAACATTGCATATTTGCTGCGCTTCAAAGGAAAGACATGTTTTAAGCCTCTCAAAAACGGTCGACATCTTCTCCATGGCCAACAAGAACTCTTCGCTGTCGTCCATATTCTTGTCCAGATCGAGTCCAACGGAACCGACTTTGAAATCAATTCATTGTTTGATTCTTTTCGAAGATTTGTAATGAATTTCAAAAATAATACCGAAATAAGTGGAGGAAAGGATTAAATTCAAAGCCAAGAGTGCGTCCAATTGACAGTCGGATGACTTGAATCGATCCAAAGCTGACTTCACGATAAGGTTGGACTCTTTTATCGAAAACTTTTCGCAAAGAATCAAATGTTCCAAACCGTTGACAACTATGGGGTAGACTTTGGATGTCTTATCCGTCAATACTTTCAATGAAAGCTTCAATAATTCAAACATTAATTAATCGTTGACTCAATTGATGCAAAATTTCATTCATTACTTGAAATATCTTTTGTCCGAAATCACTGTCAGTCAAGTTATCAACGAAGAACTCGATTGAATGAAACGCCAGTTTCCACATCTGTTCCACATGTTCCGTATTATGACTACTCGGCCTAAAAATAGCAAATGTTTTGAATGATAATTGGGAACTGATTGCCAATAATGTCATACAGTGTGGTATCGGACAGATGTTTGAGGAGATATTCGGAAGCGATCGGCAAAAATAGTGTCTCTTTTCCAGTAGTTCCAACGCCTCGAAACTCGAGGAGATATTTGAGGCCATGAATTGTTGATATTCTTGTGGGCAAATAATGACTCTTAAGACTAACTTCAATGCATTTCTTGCATTTGTCGACAGACTGTTCATTCTCGAGACCCAAGACTGCACTCGACTTACAGATGCCTAATATGAGATACTGAGACATAATCTCGTCCTCCGATGTCTGTGCCATTCGGTGTAGTTCAAGGAATGTCTCCAAAAGCCATTCAAATTGTGTCCTTTCAGTGAACAAATCGGACAAAAGAACAATTGATTTCGAAACCTCTGTCAGTAATGGCAGTTGTCGTGGCTCTTGAGCTGACAATAGTTGGCCGAAGAGCTCGAGAATAAAGCGTAAACAAGAGTTCAAATCGATTTCGAGTTTTTCCGATGGATTCGACGAAATGTTTTTGCTTATATTCGAACCATTCATTGGACTCAGAGGACTGTAGTCTGAAGAAGAAGAAGTGGATGATATAGAGGGAGACAATTCGTTTGGATTGTAAGCCTTTGACGAATGTCTTAACAGTTCTACAGATATCTGTCCGAAGTCATAGACATTGCGTTCGGATTCCGATTGAGTCAAAGATTGAATTGCACTGAGAAGTGGTTCCCGAACTAACTGTAGTTTCGAGCCATGAGTCGAGTGGACAAAAGTCGGAACTTTTTCGGTGTTTTGTTTTATGAATTTACTTCTGACGGGATTTCCCGGTTGTGGCCATAGAGTGGACAGTAATAGCAATTCTGTTATGGCTTTGGTTGTGGTCATACAAATGTTGGTGCGTTCGGACTGTTCTTCAGCTGATTCGACACAAGCACTGTTGGCGCCCAACACTCCCAACAGAGTCATCCAAATCTCTTCGAACTGAACCCTCGAATTCCAGCCCAAACTCATTACCCGAAAACTAAACTCATTTAAGATTTCTTTTGAGTGAAGAACTTCTGAAGGAATAGTGGGCACAACTGTCCCGAAGTCACCCGAAAATGCTATATCCCATGCGTTGTCATTCTTCAGGTTCCAAACAGAGATGGGAACCATGACATAGGAGTTGACATGAGGTAGTCGTGCCGTAAAGAGGATTACTTTCTCGAGTAATGAACTGATTATTGGCGGAAGAAGTCTTGAGTCGTGTTTATTGCTTTCGATAAAACACACCAATTGTGCCATTCGTATACAAGCCCTGTGAGGGTGTTTCCACTCAGGGTTTTCTCGTTCAGCAGCACAAAAAGATTCCGGTTCTTCTAATTTTGGTAATTCTCCGAAAACTTAATTAAAATGAAATAAAATTTTAATTAATTAAAAATAATTGGATTTATATTCAATACATACAGTGCTGAATGAGGGAATGGAGTGAGGAAATGATAGAGCACTGGTAGCCTATGTTCTCAGACGTGGACATAAACGAGAAAATAGAGTTACAATTGAAAGACGCTTTCATTATCTTCAAGACTGAAATCAAATGAGTGAATGATATGTTTTGGACCACTTCTGTCATGTATTGAATGGCTTCCGAGTAGAGGACAAACATTCGGGTTGTGTTTGGGAGCAAATCAGGGGCTATAATGCGTTCGGAATGGTGTTCCAAAAAGGATAGAAACCCTTTTGAGAGCTTAAATAAATAATTCCAAAGATTTGTTTGACTGAAGAACTCAATGAGTTTGTCCCGATGTCGGGCCTCCTTAGGGGTCGTCATCTCCGAGTGGGACAGGAATGGGTAGTGCGGGGCTGGGAGTATAGTAATGAAATAAGTGATGTGTTTGAAGACTGTATTCAACGATGCCTTCAATAAAGTGATTCTATTCATAACCGCAGAAAACATTATTTTGGTGTTAGTCTTGTCCTCCTCTTCGATGAGACTCTGATCACCCAATTGGATGCAATCGCCCAATAGTTCCAAAGCAAACTCTTTGGATGAAAGGACAGACACGATGTCATCGTAGGAGAGCTTGTTTAGAAGGTTAGGTGCTTTGTGACCCTTAGAGTGTTTTCGACAATAATTGGTGAGAATAGTTAGAAACCATTCCTTATTTGTTTCGGGAATCGATGAAACAAAAGAGCTATCGCTTAATGGATGTGAAGTTTGCAATGGATTTGATTCGTTGGAATCACTTCTGAAGGACTCAAACAAAGCGATTAGTTTGTGATATCTGTGAGGATTCAAACATATGATCAGTTTATCCAAGTCTTGAGTCGACAACTGATTCGAGCTTTGGTTCGAATACAACTCAAGCGAAGACGACATGGAATTCAATCGCTTTATTACCAGACTTTCGGCTTCACTCACGAGTAGGTAATTCGATTGAAGACATGGATTGGAAATGATTTTGTCGATGAGGAAAGTGATGAGTGAAACGGATTGGGTCGGATGGACCCGTTCCAGACATCCCAACAGTCGCCGACAAAAGCTGGCGATTCTTAGGTTGTCATCACATCTGGCATTGATTGCTTGGATGAAGAGACCACTGGAAGCACTGTTCCGATGGATGGCACAAATGAATTCACTGACAGGCAATTCGTGGCACAATTTGATGATCTCATTGATGTTCTGGACTATAAGCCATGTCATGTGTTCCGCGTCATTCATGTTCTCACAAACGAAGTCACAAAACAATATCAAAGAACCTCTTCTTATGATCTCAACACTCGGAGGGAAGACAAACCATTGCTTAGTTTTGCCAACACTTCCTCTTCTTTTGCTAATGGACTGAAGCTTAGAGTTGGACGAACTCAAGTGGTATTGATTGGGACGAATCAATTGATTCCAGAGTCCGTCTTCATTATTGTCTTCATAGTTTAGAAGCATTAAAAGGTTGAACCACTGGAGGGAAAGGGTTGGACTTTTTGACATTATGTTCAGAAACGAAGTGTTTGTCTTCGAAAGTGAGAATCCATTCAAATAACTATTGGACTCATTGTCGATGCAGTCATCAGAAGATTGACTAAACTGACTCTTTTTGACCAAATTCATGGCAGCTTTGGCCACACGCCTGAAGGAACCGGATTGGAACATATGGGTCAGTATTAACATATAGTTAGCCAACTGTTGGCACAGGAATTGGCAGTGACTTTGAATGTCGGCATATATTGAGTCCATTCGACACTCCATTTCATAACTGCATAACTGAATGATTTGAAGCAGATATTCGGCAAACATTTCCTCTGATCCAAGACTTGAGGAATCGTTTCTATTAGTGATCGAAGACATATGGAATGGTATTGTGTTTGTGGACATAAAACTTGAGGTCGGAATGACGGGAAGACCGAAAGGTCCGATCGTCACAATAGAGCTCTTCATCTCTTCGAGTCGACTCAACACAACCTCCTCTTTGACCTGAACTACAAGTAGTCGAAGAACAACTAATATCAATGAAATCCATCGATGGAAGTAATAGTAGTTATCAATGATGTCAGGCTTGGGTGCAGCGAACAGGGCTTTCAATAGTATGTCCACAGGTCTGAAGACGTTCGGAGACACGGATTCGAACAACTGTTGCAATACTTCCAGTGATTCATAAGAATCGATTTGAATCGATTGCTTCACGAGTTGTGGTAATAATATGTCAACGATTTGTCTGGAAATCTTCTTCCACTTCTCTTCTTCGTCTTTCTTGCTCTGTTTGGTCACAATCACAAGAATCTGAAGAATCTCTGGAAATTGAACCAATTTAAGACAGTTGGCGACAATCACTTCCCTCTGAGCGTCCAATTCTTTGCTCGAATCAACTTTACTCGCATTTCGCAAAAGAATCAAATCTTCGACAATTGGTTGAAGTGATGGCAATGCAAACCTTTGAGGGTATTGTCCACTCGCAAGGATTCCATCGCAAAGTTGAATGATTTTCGGGATTCCTATTATAGGCTTCGAATGGTATCTTTCGTACGAAAGAAGGACTAAAAAGAAGAATATGTGACCAATGAGTCGGTCGTATCGATCGTAATGTCCACTCTCTATGAACTCGAATTGTTTTAACACAAAACCAATGAAAATCTGTTCCGAATCGAGTAAACAGTAGTTGACTCTCAACTGAACCAACTGTGATAACAGGTCGAGAACTTCGCACTGAAGACCGACATCACTGGTAATCGTGTATTGTTTTAGTGATTTGATTACCACCGGTTCGAAGAGACGGATCTGTGAAGTGAGCGATGCCTTCGAGTTGAGACCAAGTGATTGATTGCCAGAAGAAGTGGTTTTGTCTAAAATAAGCGAAACTCTTCTTTCGATTCTCTTCCGAAGCCAACTCGAAAACGTCAGATCATATTCTTCCGATGAGCTCATTCTCGATGTCATCGATGCATAATATTGGGTGAATTTGGTGTAAGGAGAGGACAGACACGTGTTGTAAAGCCCACCCATTCCTGAATGACACGCAAATAGCGATCTATTGGGCGTCGAACTGTTGACCACATCCTCTTCGGTCTCTTCACTGCTATCACTGTTGTTGTCATTGGTGTAAATTATTATGAAATTTGTGCCGAAAATACACTTAAGAAGTTGTCGAACATTCCTAACCGAAAGACATGGCTCAAAAACGAACACTATCTTCAAATAGTATAGCATTTCATCCGTGTATTTACTGATCAATTTAATGGTCGACAGTTCCAGAAGACGACTCAACACATTGAGCGTCACCTTCAATAGGCCAGACATCTTGTCTGACGTCAAGTCCATCGAAGTCTTATTACTGAGATATGAAGACCGAATCAATTCGTTTAATCGGACGAAGAGTGGATTTGGACTAAACTTCAAAAACTTTTCTTTGTCTGACTTTTCGAAATCACTTTTCTTTAGATCGATTTTATCGCTCAAATCCGATGTCTTTAAAGACGTCTTCTTTCGGATTGGACTCAACGGAGAGTTGGAAAGGGTTTGAATGACAGGCATTTTGTTATAGTTAGTCAAAGTGCTCATTATGTTGGGTGTGGCCATCGGTTCGTCGATAATAGAAGAATAGATATTCATTATTCGCATCAAATGAGTGAAAAGGGCTTCCGATTGTTTGGCCAAATGGGGACAGACATGACTTATTAGGCCCCAGTCCAGATCGCAAGCATCGGATGTGTTATTATTTTTATAATTACTTTTAATCAAATTATATCCCAAACCCTCACATATATTACCGGTGAGGGAAAGGATGTTTTGATGAGCGCTCAGATCTAACACAACGTAAGGATTGGTAGACAATAGTGTAATACAGATATTCAACAGTTGGGGTCCAATAGCCGTTTCCGATGTATGACAACCCCAACAGTTGGGGTACTCAGAGGGCGGGTATTTGAATGACAAAAGGGTTAAAGCATTTGAATACCCGATGAGAGCGTGTCTGTCATCCAAATGGAACTGCCATTCATTGAACAAATCGTTGACAACAATCGAAAGGTTTGATTCGATTAAGGGATTCGTCTTTGAGACAAAGTTGTCATAATTGATGGGATCAGTGAATGCTTTGATTGGAGGAACGAATGAATCAAAATCTTTTGAAGTGACGGCTCTTTCGCCCAAAGTGTTGATCGTGTGCTCGAATGCCATCGCTGTTATCGGATCGCTGTCTGAATGTATGTCTGGAGTGAAGAGCACTTGTATTACACTATTCGAAGAAATTAAAGACAATTAAAAATTTATAAAAAACATATAAAAACCCCATTACTTGGAAAGGGCTTCAGCGGCGGCCGCTCTCACACGAAAATCTTCGTCAGCAATGAATTTGAGGAATACTTTGTTTAAAATATTTCTCTGAATGTTGTCTTTCTTGACAACAATTCCGCTCTTGAATTGAGATTTGGTTTTTTCAAAATAATAAATACTTTTGTAGTTAATGTCAGTCAAGACGTCCAACAGTTCCGCCTTTCAATAGACTCTGGGTTAAATTGTTGTCATTATATAGGTTTGTATACCTTTATGAGCCAATAGGGGCTGTCATTCAGTTCAACCAATCGTTCAATTAATGCAAACGCAATCAAATTAATGCTGTCATTGGATTCCAAACAATTTCTGAGACAGAGCTTAAGACCAGACAATCCGTTCCTTATAGCCATCGAAGACTTTTGTTCATCAAATATTATTGTCGATAACTTTGAGAACAATTCCTCCAAAGTCGGAAACTCTGGATATTTTCAATGAATTCAATTCAATAAATAATAAGTTTTAGAAAAATGTTTTATACCTGAATACGAAGAGACGGAACAATTTTGAAGCAAAAAATCATTAAAACTTTTTGGGATTTCAAGGACTTTTCGAATAAATGTTCCGATGATTATTGCAATTTGACCCCTGATTTGGGGGTCGAAATGTGTAGAGTATTGAAGAATATCGCAAATCTTTTGCGACAATTCGCCTGAAATGTTAACAAAATATATATTTAAAACGAAATGTCATTTAAATACAAATTTTACCCTTTTTTTGAGAGCTCTTATCGTTTTCAATGAAGAGCTCTATAACCAAACACTTTGGATGAAGACGTATTAGGGCTGCAATACATCCCAAGGCCAACGACTTGACACTAACGCGAACTAATTTGTCTGACAGTAAAAGACCATTACTTCCACTCAATAGGAATTGACTGCAAAGAAGTCGAACACAATATTCCAAACAATTGATGTCTTCAGTCGTGAAGTCTCCGATATCTCCACTCTATGGACAATAAAATCAATTTATTAAACAATTAATCAAATGATGAGAAAAAATGTTAACAAATATTTGTACAAAACATACATAAAATCGCTCTTCAATTGCATCAAAGGAGGCGTCGGTATTAGAGGGAGATATCTGTAACTCAAGCTCTTCAGAGTCAACGTAAGTAAGTTTCGTCACTTGAAAACTGGCCAAAGAATTGTGTCGACTATTCACTAGTTTTTCACAATTAGTTTCAATAGTTTCTGACATCAAAATATTTTTTTCGCTTTCGATTGCATTCAAATCAACATTTGTTTCATTGCTTTCATATTCAGATGTGATATCACTTCCATTGAAGTCATCGACCGATCGGACCGACTGTTCCGGTTCATCAAACTTTTGAAAGACAGGCTCAGAATAAGTAATACTTTGATCCAATTTGTCCTCGAGTGAAGTGACGCCACAAATGTTGACCACTTCGTCGTCACCCAACGATTCGACATTAATTGAAGAACAACTCAAAGAGTTATTGCTTTGCAATCGTCTGCTATTTCTGTGAAATGATAGCATAGGAGAAGCCGGTGAGGAATGGATATAAGAGCCGATTCGAGACTTATCGATGCCTTTGCAATCAGTAAGATATGGAAGAATGACTTTCGGCGGTGTTTTCAAGAGTTGCAAAAGCGCTTCCAATGCCGAAAGAATGACAATATTATTGTTATTATATCTAATGTTATGTAAAATCAATTCAAACATTTGTAATAAGTTTTCAGATATTGAATCGTAATCTTTGGCCATAAGTTCTCTCTGTTTTTGACTGACGCCGAAAGTCTTTAAACTTTCGTATTCAATAGGGGACGGGATGTCATACAAGTGCGGAATTATGTGTTTGAAACACAAGAATATTCCCACCAATAATCGTTCGGATGTTTGCGAATCCAAAGAGTTGTCATTAATTTCTGAAATAGTGTTCATTTGGTTTAACGACTGAAGCAAATGAGTCAAAAGCCATGAGAAGAATATCTGAGGTTTTCTTGAGTATTGACAGATCACTACCAGAGCCGAAGCAGCCGTTCGTCTGACACTCGACATAACGAACTGCAAGTTTGGCAAAAACGCGTTCAGAAGACTTATTATCTCATTATCGGAAGCAAACGGCGCCAAAACTGTCATTATTTTAGACATTGCTATTCGAAGCGTGTCTTGAATTAAGTCTTCTTCAGTGCGTTCACTGATTTTGACCAGAGATGGGAACAGATTCATGACATAAGGCCTACACTTTGCAGTTCGGGTCAAATGACACAAATCTGCGAATCGACTCAACGCTGCCCTAAGACTACGAGTGGAACCGTTTTTCTTGATTTCTTTGTAGAGTTCGACTTGAATTCGACCCAATTGTGTGTCCATTAAGTTCTTTATGGTTCGGTTGAGACACTCGTTGGCCACGAGTCTCACATCAGAGTCATTATCATCACAACAGGCGAGGAATGTCTCGATTGCTATTCCCAAGAATTTATTAAAGTCTTCGATATTTCTAATCAAAGAAACAAACAATCAATTGATGAGTGGATCAGTAGATCCAATAGTGATTGACATTTACCTCAAAGTTGGACAACAGATGATATCTGCGATTGTGTTGCAATGAATGGCTTTGTCTTTCTTTGAGATTGAAGTCTCTCTTTTGCTGTAAATCAATACAAGAAATAATCATTAAATCAATGTCTGAAAGTGTGGATCAATTGGTACATAAAGCGAGTGGAAACGAGTGCTTCTTCTGGTCTGTCGATCGGCGTTTGGATCACTTTTAACGCCTCAAAAGCTTTCACTAATTTCTCGATTGAAGCCATTCTTCGCTCAGGTATTCATCGACTCATTTGTTACCACTATTACTGTATTTGCATTTAGACATGGATTTCATTTTGAAGATAACTCAAGAGTTTAGACACAAATTGAACGTCACTTCAATAACAACAACAAAAACAATACAAAAATAAGTAAACATTTCGTCATTGAATGCCATTTAAAGTCTCACTCATTGTTAATGTCAACCAATTATTGATTTTCATTACATAATAAATATTAATATAAACTAATTGTTGGAAACACTTCTTGTGGTTAAATGTCTCTCAAATGAGTTTTCAATGAATTTCATTCAAATCAAATCACAAATAAATTATTTAAAAATGTTTTTTCAAAAGTTTTATTTGAAAAAAGTGTTTGTATTTTAAACGTAATATTTGTCTAATTTTTTTGAAAACGTGTTTTTTGCCACAAATTGTCTTTTGATTATAAGTATGTCTTTGGATGTGATTTAAGACAAGAAAATGAAACGATTTTCAGACAAACAGATGGAAAGGATTGAAAGGAAGAGAAGAAAAATTGAATCATTTATTGGATTAATTAGTGATAAGACAACTGAAACCAAAGACAATGATAGCAAAGATGTCTTCAGTAATGACTTCAAACAAATGTCTGAATTGAGGAAAAAGTTGTCCATTCGGTTGTCGAAGGAAAAGCCGAAGATTTTTGTCGAAAGTGAATATTTGAGGAACAGTTCGGACGAAGTGCCCAAATGTCTGGACGTCGAAGACATCCAGCACTTGATTTTGGCCACTCTTATACCTCCGCCTCGACTCTCATGTCCTCCCAATTGGTGTAAAGTCTTTAAGCCGACAAAAGCCACAAAAGTTTGCATTTTTATCATTGACTTTGACTTGAGTCCAACTCAAGAACTCTTCAATGAAAACGATTTTAAATATTGTGTCAAATTTGAATCAAAGGACGATTGGATCAACTGTTTATTGAACGTGAAGTTAAGTAACAGACAATTGGAGAAAATGCATAAGAAGTCCAAATCGATGGCAAACTTCACCGAAATCGGTATTCCATCCGAAGAGAGGGTCTCCAGAACTGAGTTGTTATTATCATTGACTCAGATGTCAATAGAAGGCTATCCTATGATAACTGATCCCAACTGTAGTGGGTTTTTGAGATCAAAGTCAAAGTACTGTCCGGTAAGCGATTCTTCGCCCATATTCTCAGTCGACTGCGAGATGTGTCTCACCACTGAGAGACTGGAAGTGACCCGGATTTCAGTTGTCGATGAGAACTGTTCTGTCATTTATGACACTTTAGTTAAGCCTAAGAACAGAATCACAAACTATTTGACAAAATATAGCGGAATAACAAAGAAATTATTGGATCCGATAGACGTGACTCTCGAAGATGTTTACAAACAGCTAAAGCAAATACTTCCCGAAGACGCCATTCTTTGTGGTCAGTCTCTCAACTCTGATCTGCAGGCCTTACAACTCATCCACCCATACATTATCGACACGAGCGTCATATACAACCTCTCCGGTCATAGAAGTGTCAAAACGTCTCTTAAGATTTTGTCCCAAAAGTTCTTAAATATAAGTATTCAAAACAATGAGATCTCTGGTCACGACTCAGTCGAAGACGCGATGGCGGCCATGAAGTTGGTTAAACTCAAGTTAGGAATGGGATTGCATTTCGGCGACCGAGTGCTCAATAGGAGTGTCCACTTGGATGACATCGACCGGCAATGTCTGCCACTAACCGATTATCTGCAAAGACTTGACATTGAATTAAAAGTTTTTTATGATTTCATTGATTTGAATACAAGTAATAAATTAGTGATAATTTGCAGTCAATTTGACAGAAGAAGCACTCAATTGTCTGATGCTATCAATCGTGTCATACATTCAGACAAAGAGATCTGTCTCGTTGTGGACAAAAGGGGCAAATGTTTTATTAAATACTAAATTAATTATTTCAATAAATTAATAAAAGTTTTTGCAATTCAAATGATTTGGACTAGTGATGGGCATAAGCTCAAAAACCCCGAGCCTGAGCCTGAGCCTAACGAGCCTAGGCTCAAAATACCTTACACTT
>JAQIXR010001041.1:0-16175 GCA_034700825.1 Quadroppia sp. Gr-Ori-00064
GTCAAACCCTCGAGTGAAAGAGAAAACCAATGATAAGATAATTGTATTGAATTTGAGCAATGATTCCAACACTTCCATTGGCAATGAATCATCGAATAAAGTGAAGACAATTCCTGTGCCAATCAACTACTGTGCCAAACGTTACCGTCCCTTCGGCCAAACCCGACAGTCCTCGCGTCTGAGGAATGAAGAGGTCTTGTGTTCGACCAACTCTTGGAGTGAGATCGACGGCAGTCAATATAGTTGTCGAATCACTGAATGGAAGGACGAAACGGAACGGTTGGACATTCTGAAGAGTGTTTCGGGAATGACATTCACTAAGAGTGTGTATGAGTCAGACGTCGATGTCTTCTACTGTTGGACTGCATTCCCGGGAAAGTCGAATAGAAGGGATGGCTTGAAATGTGTTATGCGTTTGGATAACAGAGCAGTGAATAGCCAGAAGTACACCGGCTTTACCTGTGTTACACTGTATGTGTTGGCGGGGGAGGCGCTCATGATGACAGAGGACGGCAAACAAAAGAAGACCATTAGAGCCGGTCATGAGGTGTTTGTTCCGGCGCATACCAAGTATGCCATTGAGAACCGGGACGTGAATTCCACTTATTTCTATGTTGTCGTTCAAAAGCCATAAACTTCTGGTCTGAAAATTGAGTCTATTTTTGATATTTCTAATTAATATAATCAATAATCAAAATTAATAGTATTAAAAGAGCCCCTTTAAGGGGCTATAACATTCTTAAGAGTTGTTTTGTAGACAAACTCTATTAACTGGACATTGAGTTCGTCTACAAAACAATCGTTTCATTTATTTTCAAAATTTTAGAGACATTTAAAATCATATGTTTTTTGTCAAATTTTTTGTAATATTTTAAATGTAATAATGAATAAAATGTTGACTCAAATGATCACAAAATCAAACCATTTGTTGAATAAAATTCAGTAATTATTAAAATAATTTGTTTTAATTGAGTTATAAATGATTTAATGATAGGAAAAGATGTTTACAATTAGGACAGAAAGTGATGGTCAATGGCATTGATATTCACTATGAAAAGGTCGGTAAAGGAGACCATAACCTCCTACTACTTCCCGGTGCTCTCGGTTTGCATATTTGCCTCAATTTTGATGAAAGTAACACAAAATTGTCATAAATTAAGGGTCTATTCGTACGGATTTCAGTCCACAATTGGATGGTATGAATAAGGATGTGCTGACACTAATAGGTTGGGACCCACCCGGGTATGGCTATAGCAGACCTCCGATGAGAGACTTCAATGACTTCTACCGCAAAGACGCCCAAATGGCTGCTCAACTCATGAGGGTTTGCATTGATATCAGCGAAGACTTGTTCATTGAAATGGTTTGTGTTTTGGCAGACATTATCTGTAGACAGATATTCAATACTCGGTTGGAGTGACGGAGGAATAACTGGTCTAATAATGGCTGCAAACAATCCAAACAATGTCCACAAATTGGTTGTTTTTGGTGCAAACGCTTATGTCTGCGAAGAGGACAGAAAAATGGTTAACAAACTCAAAGACGTGAAGAATTGGAGTCCAAAAGCGAAACAGGCGTTCATTGATTTATACGGCGAAGAGTTGTTCGTCCGAATGTGGGAATCATTTGTTGATAATTACTCCAAGTTTGACGACATATGCAAACAAGATCTGAAGAACATTACGCAGAAGTGTCTTATACTTCATGGAGATCTCGATCCACTCGTGGCTAAAGAACATCCCAAGTATTTGTTGGATAACATCAAGAACTCAAGACTTCATAGGTTTCCAAAAGGCAAACATAATGTCCATCAAAGATATAGCGAAGAATTCAATAAAATTGTCGAAACATTTCTTCTCGAATGAGACAATTGTTGTGGTTTTGGGACATTAAAGACATTTAATTATAATGTCTTCAATTGATTCATAAAATGAATTGTTTTGTTATTCACAAATTATTACTTATTTTCTCTAATAATGAATTAAATGTTTATTTTTTTACAACTTAAGTGTCGTTACAAATGATTAAAACAATTACTTATTATTAAATCTTAAGAATAAAACATAAAATGTTTTAATAGTTTATTAATTATGTTATTCTTGTTTAGACCAGAATTTTATGGCATTTATAAATAAATTGTTATATAATTACATGAATTGCATTCAAAGTTGGATTTCGTTATTTGAAAAGACATTTATTTTAATAAATATTGAAATCAAATCATAATTGAAATAAAATAACAAATTCTTTAATATTCATTAAATTGATTTAATTGAAGATTTTGTGCAAAAATATATCAATTGAGTGAATTGTGAACAAATTATTGGAATACTTTGAGGCGATGGGAAGAATGCCCGTCCCTGGCCTTTCCATCCATTCCACTCATAAGATGATCAGTCATTTTCTCAGATGATATAAAAGTTATAAAACCTTAAATAATTTGAAGGCTATTTGTATTGAATGAGAATTTTTTGATTTATTCATATTTTTCTTAAGTTATGTTTCAGTGAATGCTTTTGAATGCAATTATTGTCATCAAAATCACCACTCATTTCAGATGTGATATTCATTTACTATAAGTTTTATAATAATTGTATTAAAGACTTCTGAAGACATGAATTCGTTGCAAATGTATATTCAATAAATCCTATCATAAGTTATCATATATTATATTAATGTGAATTAAGACAAGCCTCCAGTGGCTGACAATAGCACCTAATGAGCGAGCCTTGCATTGGCTATAGATATGACTTGCAATTAATGATAATTTGTTAATATTATTGATTAAAATGCTTTAAATATTAACGCAATGAATGGCATGAAATCACTAATTTGTTTACAATTGTATGCGATTTAATGATAACTTGCAGTAAATATTTGACATTATATTCATTGGTCGACAATTTTGTGCCTCAAATGAAATCAATTGTTTTTTAAAATTTTTGTTTGAAGAAATCGAAACTTTTTTTGTGAGCTTCAAATTTGTGTTAAAAAACTTTATTAAAATGACGGCTAATTTGAGATCTATTTGTCTGTGTCCTAAATATGACAAAAAATGTATGAAAACTATATTAACGCACAATTGTTGGAGTGCTATAGTATTGGGTTCTCTGATGCTAGCGCTCGGAATCGTATTGAGATCTACTATTGTATATAAATCTTCGTCCACTGCCATCACCAGTGGTATGTCATCCGAGTTCTCATTCAGAGCTCATTAAATATTATTTAAATCAAATATTTTAAAACTCTATGAAATTGTGTTATTGTTGTCATCAGAACTCAGGAATGTTTGTCCAGAACTTTAATATGACTTCAATTTTCAAATTCTTATTTTCTTGTCATTAAATTCATTCAATTTATGACTTTTTTGTTATTTTTTAAAATTAAGTTTTGCTTTCAATACTAGAATTCAATCAATTGTTATTCATGTAAGAAATCAATGAAAGCTTTATTTGATTTTCAAACACTGTATTGACTTTTGATTAAATAAGTCATTAAATAGTTTTTTATTTACATTAAAGCAATGTTTGATTTGAAGTAATATTTTCTAATAATAATTGATTTGTTTTATGCAAACACTTTTGATATTTTAATTATAAAACATTTGTTACAAAATACAAAATCTTAATATTATGCCTTTCACTTCACTATACCTTTCCTATCATTTATACCTTTCCTTTAGAGTGAAATTGAATATTCTTGATTAATAGCAAAATCATTGTTGAGTTTAATCATTTCATAGCATTTTTGGTCACAATTTCAATCAAAAATAAAATATTTGTCAAATAATTGAATAATGGAAATAATATTCTTTACGAATGAATGCATTCATAGGTATGTTATTCATAGTGATTGGTGTCTTCATTATATTGATGGGACCTTTTGCTGCCATTTATGAACTCATGTCAAATAGAAAGACAACCAATAGATCAGAAGAAGCACAGGTAGAAAGCAGTTCGTCTTCGCGACCATCCGATGCATTGGATCCGCCGTCGTATAGTCAGGTGATGACAGCCATGAAGACTCCCAGCGCAACATATAATATGCAATTCAATCCACAAGTGGAAAAGCAATCGGAAGACAACAAACTGTCGCCGCCTTCTTATGAAGAGGTTGTGGTGAATAGTGGCGAAAATCGACGAATGACTGTATATTAGGACCACATTATGTCTTATAAAAAAGATACTCATATTTTATATCAATTGAATTGCAATAACAAATCATTTGATCTATAAGTGCTTAACCATTACCACAAGTATTTTTAGAAAACTTTGATCATGTAATATACCTTGGTTAAATAGAATTATACAAACTATTTTTGACGTAATTAATGAATGCAAATAAAAGTTTAGTAAAGTTTTTGGCGTTGATTTCAATTGGACTGAATGTAGGGTTGAGTTTGAAAGCCGACAACTGATTAAAACAGGTTATGAACAACACATCGAATCCTATTCTTTGGATCGAGAATACAGTATAAGATCTGCAGTCGTTTCACACACTTTTCAATGTGTTTTGAATGTGAGAAAAACTTTGGATTCACTTTTGGCTTTGATTTTAACTTTCAATAAATGGTTATTTTTTGACAATACTATTGATTTGATTATAATTTTCGATTCAAAATAATTCATAAACTTTTAAAAACTTTTTTCATTTGACATTTTTGTTGTTTTCAATGTATTTGTGCTTAAAATTCAAATAAAATATTGAACTAAGTTTTAGTTGAAATTTGTTTTTTGGTTTAAACTTTGAAGACTTTATTGATCAGTAAAACCCAAGTTATGGATAATTTAAGACCACTTACCATCCGTTTCATTGATGTCTTCATCAAAATCGGTATTTAATGAACTTTTTACTTGAATTTATGATTATTTTGAAGTCAGTGATAGAAAGGGTTTGACTTGAATGGGAGGGAAATGTAAAACAGGGGTAAAAACAATCTATTCTAAGAATTGTTTGAAAACTGTTTGAAACTCTCTTTGTTTGAAAGAGTGATAATAATAGCCTTAATGTGTGTAATAAATAGATATCGCCTGTAATTGCCATAGGAGTTGACCTAGAATATAGTTTGGAATAGTTTCGAATAGTTTAGATCAAATGTGTTTGTATATATCGAGTGCACCCTTTCATCTGAAGTCAGAGTTTGTTTAAGGTTAACATACCTTAAGTTTTAATTAAATAAAGTGAAAAATATGTTATTTTATTCATATAATTATCACTCAATTATTTGTTATTCATTTAACGAATGAATGAGTTTTTATTGTCTTTTAATAATGAAATTCAATTCAATCTTACAATCACTAGATTTAAGTATCGGTATATATATTCATATTATTTTTTACTAATTATTTATGTATTGAAAGAAAAAGTAAAAAGTATTCAATTATTCAATTGAATAACAAATTCAATGCAATTCAAGTAATTAATCAAAGACTAGAAAAAATTTTGTAATGAATTGTTAAACAATTTTATTATTGTTTCAAAAAAATAATTTAACAAAAATTCTGGAAAAAAATAATATAATAATTAAATAATATAAACATAAATATATTATAACTTTTATTTAAGCAATAAATTTGATTTGAATTTAAATGCTTTATATAATTATAAAAAATAAAATTTAAATTTAATTAATTATTAATAATTGAATAAATTTTTATAATTAAAGCATTTATAATATAATATAACATAATTTTATTCATTCGTATCTTTAAATAATCAAAAAATCCTTTACTTTTTTTTTGCTTTTTAAAGATATTTTTATAGCAAATGATTTAAAACATTTTTTTTTCGATAAAAATGTTTTTTAGTTAATATAAGAAATGATGTTTCAATCAAAACGATAACACAATTGTGTCAAAGATTTTCAGAATATTTTATTCAATAAATGGAGTGAAAAACATATAATCGATTTACAGAAAATGTTTGAAAATATACTTAAAATAACAAATATTATTCAATAATAAAAATAATAATCCGGTTTCAAAGTTGTCAAAAACAATCTTTTCTTAAAAAAAATTATTTGAAGTTTTAATAACAATTATTACAATAATATCTCAAAAATAGTTTCAATTTATTATCAGAAATCAATTGAAATATTTATTACATTTAATCATTTCTTAAATAATATTTTTGTTTTCTTTTATTTTTGTCATTAATTTCAAGTCACGAATAATACGAAATTCTTGAAAATTATTTGTATTTTTGTTTTCATATATAATACAAATATTTAAAAGTTTTTTCACTGGAATTACGTTTTGAACTTAAAATATCTTATTTTATCATTTAATCAAAAGTTTAAATAAATTTTTAATTTATATGCAATGACTTTAAAAGCAAAAATTGAAAAATCATTTTTCGATTCTCACAAATGTTTAAAAATATATAATATTTTGCTTTGAATTCATAATCTTCACCAAAGCCTGACATGTATTGGAGAACCGGCTGTTTATCATAAAAATTCAATTGTAAATCAATTTTTATCTCCAAAACTAATATACCCTTTCATACAACAAATAATTTTATGATAATTGACATCATTTGTAACGAAAGTGATATTTGTTTTCATGTCATTTGTTTGATATCTATATTTCGCATCAATTATTCAAATCTTATGAATATATTTAAAGACACATTCGATAGGAATTGTCAACATTTAGGACCTGTTTGTTAGAAACAATAATGTTTTTCAGTGTTCAACGACCCAAATAAGGGGTGAATTTAAATTTTATTGTCATTCACTTCAAACCACACAATCAGACATAATGTTAATTATTTTGAATTATATGTCGGCAAAACTTTTCCGGGCATTTAGTTAGCATTTGATATACAAAACTCATATATAATATAAAACGTGAATATTTTGTATTGTTTTTTGTTGTTTTGTTCACTGATTTCAATCATTTTGTTTTATTATTTGATTTTCTACTAATTTGATTAAAGGTTTTTGTTATGAAATAACTATTATTTGAGAATATATTTCTATTTATAAATATAGGTTGAAATGAAGTAATGTTTTGGCGAATGATTTGCAAAACTAAGGGTTTATTAAAGAATTTATTCTTATTTTAAAGTAAATATCTGTAATAAAAGACAATATTTTTTATACAATTGTTTCACTGATTGAGAAATGGATTAAATGAAACAACTTTTATTGTTATCATTTCGGGCAACAATTACTGTTTAGCCCAGTTTTATATCCAGTTCCCCCTCTTTTATTTGCTATAATTATTAAATATAATTTAGGGATAATTTGCGATACAATTAGAAAACACTTTCTAATGACTACTCGTTTAGTAAATATGTTTTAGTTTTGTTTTATTTGAAGTTATAATAAAAAAATTTGAAAACTCATTCAATGAATTCATTTCTCACGAAAACTCTTTTTGTTGATCACATCAAAAGTTGTTATCAAAAGAGGAACACAAATGAATGAATGGTATGTTTAAGGAAATTAAAACATTTTATTAATGAATACAATTGTCATTATTGCCAAAAGAGTCATAAATTGCAACTGAATGTTGAATTCATGCAAAACCACTTTGAATACAGTGAACAAGTATTATAAGAAAGAACATTTCAGTCACTTAATTGGTGTTTAATTCACACACACTTATAAACTGACCTTTTCTCAAGTCATGCACTTTCTATTATTGCCAAATATATTGATTTTTTGATACTTTCCTCAATTGACTAATACTTCATAATTACTGTATCTCTCAATCAATGGATTAATAAATGTTTGAAATGTTTTGTCGATATTTCCAAAGCATTTACTCTTATTTTAACATAAATTATCGATTATTCAAAATAAATAAACCTTTAATTGTCTGAAAGACTTACAAAGTCTTCAAAAAGTCTTAAAAACGAGTTTTTTAATTATTGTTTACTATAAATCATTGTCTCAAATGTTAGATCAGATTTTGGGTCAGTTATTGTCGAATACAAAAGAGAAGTCATTTTTACAAGAGTTTAATGTATTTTAAATTGTTTTTAATTTAATAGCCGTTTGTTATTTGCATTGTTTCACAGTTTGCATACGTTTTTCAGTTGAGTATAACTTATTATTGCAATTATATTTCATTTTGTCTAAACATTTATAAAAACTTCACGCAATCCTTACACAAGAATTGAATGAATTCTTATTTATTGAAAAATAAATATTTATATTTCAAGTGTCTGTTCATTCAAAAAATATTTGTGATTTTTATTTTAGTGTTATTTTTTATTTTCTAATCACGTAATACAAAGAATACAATTGAAAATAAAGAATAAAAGAATAGCAATATATGTGTGAATAAAAAGTTTCAAATCACTAAAGTCTATATCAAATATATTCGGAACAAATTTTCTTTTGATATCACTTTATGATTGAAATGTTTTGATAGTAAAAAAAATTCATTTCAATTGTGTATTAATAAAAAGTCATTTCGTTTTGCTTTTGATTTGTAAATCAATTTTCAAAATTAAATTAACTATTATTTAATTCATTTTTGAATAACAAAAACAGAGTGAAAACTATGTTAAAAGTATTTTACGGTTTGTTATATGATTTTCAAGTTTTTTTGTGTGAAATTATATTATTATTATTCAGACATAATTTAAGACAAAGTACAGGTATTACACAAAAGAAGTTTTATTTCATTTAAGAAACTGAACAAAAATAATGATTTTAAACTTTTAACAATGATTTAGAGGTTTGTGTAAAGGCTATGAAAAGCGAATGAAATACTGCCAAAAGTGGTGTTAAATTTTCATATTATTATTGGATAATTGAATGACAAAAAGGGGGAGAAATAAGTCAATTAATGATTATATCAAGTGTTGTATTATATGTTTTCGTGTTTGAAACCCGTTTTTTAAATACATTTATTATTCTCTGCAATGGTTTGGATAATTGTTTTGATTTTTAATACAATAATTAGTTATTTTTAATGAATATAATTTGAAAGATTGAAAACAGAATAATAAATAGTTTGGAAAATGGTTTTGATTTACAATATAAATGACTATCAAAAGCAAAGCCATATTAAGTAAAAATAAATTTTCAAATAAATTTTTAAGAAAAGGAGTGAACACTTTATATAGAATCTGTACTTTTTATAATTATCTGAACATTGTTTGATAGATCACTTTGTGGTTTGTATTGCTTTTTATGTTCAATGGGAAAGGGAGGCAATGATTAAGAGAATTGAAAGTCAATAATACCTGTCGTCTCTTTCAGTTTATTAATGTTTACGGCTTTTGAATAATAAGTGTTTGATTTGTAATAATGCCTTCAATTTGAATGCCTTAAACACTGACTCATCTGAATATTACCCTCAAGTTATGCTAATTATATATCATTTTCGGTAATATTTGTTAATACAGTAATATGTTTTAAGGGGCAAAGGGAGCAAATCCCCCACAACTGGTTTAGACACAAACCATTGTTTCATATATAACACGTTTTAACATAAATTTCATTCAATTTTTAATATTAAAGCACATAATATAACCTAAATCTTAACCAAAACAATGATTTACTCATTCAAAACGAGTCTTAAAAAAACTTTTGTTTAATGAAAATCTAACTGAAAAATGAAGAAAAACTTTGAGAGAAATACTGTTTTCAATATACGGTTTGCAAAGAGTGGTGTTTTGGCAATAATTTCGCTTTCAGTTCACTTTTGTTGTTATGATAATCAGTCCAATAGTATGTAGTTTTCACTCTTAAGTTATTCTTTATATTTATGGCTGAATTAAACACTTATTGTTTGGATTTAATTTCAATAAAATTCTATGAGATTTCTCATTAAGTCCTTGACTTACTTTTTAACAAATATTTACAAATCTTAATAAAAATTAACCAAAATTTTTTCTCTCCATTTGAATCCATCATTACTTTAAGGCAAACAATCGAATAAATCACTGGAGAAAAAATTCAATGAAATAAGTGCTTTATTTTCAATAATAATTCAATACATGCTTTCGATTGAATTCTTTGTTGGAAACCAATCCTATTAAAGGAGACTTTCAATGAGAGTCTGAATTATAAGTGAGATTTAAACTTGAAAACAGAATAAATGATTAAATCATTATTAAAGGCGTAAAGAATTCTGTTTTAAAATTTTAAAACTTTTTGAAAACAATTAATTATTATGTGAAAAGTGTTCACAAAATTTCAAGTTCAGTACAATATTCATATCATTTTTACGACTACACCTTCTCATAGATACAGTGATAAATAAAAAATAAAATATAAATATTTGGAACAAAAAAGCTCTAAAATTGTTTGTTTCTGATGACAAAAAATGTAGAGATTGTTTGAATTGATTACAAACACAACTGAATGTTTATGGCGTTAACCCAATAACACATCAAAAAATAACTATAATTAATAATAAAACTCATTCACGTTTTGTGACCCAATCTCTACTTATGCCAAACAACGCCTATAGCGGGGCGTGACCTTGGTAGTCGCATTTGGAGAAGGGTCATCACTTTGAGGGAGGTTTAGAGGCTTCTTATTAAATAATAGTTTGAGTTTTCATATGAATCTCTGATTTGTTTGTGCTTTGACTTAATGTTTAATATAAAACATTTGAATATTTTTCGCAAACGAATGACAAAAATCAATATCAATTGAAAACTCTTTTCATATAATAATAAATAAACTCCTAATCAAAAGGACAGACTTATAACTCCTGCCGTTTTGTATATTTTTAATTCTAATTATACTTGTTTTTTAGTGGCATTACTACAGAAGTCAAAGTACTCGACATACCTGTGCCCCAAATAAGAATACATAAATATATATAAATGCAGTTATATTTTGTCCCAAATATCAAACGAAGATTTCTTATGAATAAAGTCTTCCTTAAAATAAAATAAAATTGAAATGAATTTTACTTATTTTCAATGATTTACAACACATTGAATGAAAAGTAAATCAAAGCTCAAGAATAAAAGGGAATTGTTTGAGAGATTGTTTTATATCCGGATATTGAGAAACAGTGATAAATGAACAAAATCTTTGATAAATAATTTTTTCATTTTAAAAAGTGAAAAAAACTTTCGAAACTTTTTTGCTGTAATATAAAAAAATTCATTAAATTTCTCTTAAAATGAGGGCTAATTGAAAACTTCAGTTTAGACACTCGAATGCCTACTGAAGAATGAATGATGAGTTGATCAATGAATTGATGGATGTTTTCCTAACACAATAAAACAAATTCATTCAATGTTTGAATTTTTTCACATTTTGAATGTGCTTTCGCTTCTGAAAGAGAAATATTTGATAAAATTTTAATTGAATTATCAGTTGAATAACACTTCAGTAAAAAGTATTTTTTTATCATATTTTATAATATTTTTTCTTTTTTGTATATATTTTATTCAATTGAATTCTCATGAAATAAACATAAAAGAAAAATAAAATCAAAAGTCAATTGAAATGACTTAATGCAAAAATTAAGGCGTTTTTTGCATTGATTAAAGTCTGAAGAAATGTATCTAAAGTTTTGATTTTCATCCAAACATTTGTTATTTTTTATATAAAACAATTACAACTAAACTTTAAACGCTCTCAACATTTGTTCACTTAATTTAACTAAAATTCAACCCAAATATGAGTGAAATGATTATTCATTGAATGTTTGCAACAAATAATACAGTAATAAATAAAAATGTTTTTCCAAAACGTAAACTATTTTATATGTCTTATCGTTTGTTGGAATAAAAGTAATAAAATTTATTGGTTATAGAGTTGTGAAACAAAACTTAATTGTATTAATCATTCATTAAATCAATTTCTTTAGTTTAGGAAAAAGTCTTCAAATTTGTTTTCAACTTTTCATGAGTTTTGTTACCAATGATTGAAAACAAATTTTAATGATATTTAATGAATGGTTTAATGTATTATAAAAACATGTTTTAAAGCATTTATTCTTTGATAAAAATATTCACAAAAATTTAATTTATTCAAACAGTTATCCCATTATTGTTATCATTGGCCACATTGACCACAAGCCAAGTACCGGCTCATCTGAGAAGCGCTGTCGTCATAGAGACAGCATTGCCTACAGTGACGGTCAGGGGTTTCCTTAACTTTCGGACGACAGTCGACGGCACTGTCATTGTGTTCACCCCCGCGTCGGCCACAGTGTCTGACAGTGCCAAAAGTGCATCGATTGTGTCCACAATCCAAAGCACTCAACAATTGCCACAAACAATAATTAGTACAAAATCTGTTGTTCAGGAAATACTGCCAACAAATGTGCCAGAAGTTATTGAGCCGACAAAGGCGTCGACACAAAGACAATACCCGACGGGTTTGGTGACAATATTGGGCGGAACTGTCGTCCAAAACGGCGAAACCACAATACATGAGACCAAAGTAATCGGCACTTATATCGATGGAAAGTATGCACAAATACTTCAGAGTACAGCCAAAGTTCTGGCGCCCACTCTTCAGACACCGACCATTCGTCCGACACAGACATACAAATTGAACAATCCGTCCATTTTCGTCGAGTCCCCCATCAGAAAGGCATACGCTGTGGACAAACCCGAACCACCAAAATATGACGACAACAATGGAATCCAAAGCTATAAGAGATCCGATTCCAACCGAAGACTACATCCAAGGCTTGCTTTACACCCATTGCGTTCCCGTTGGACACAAACGAGTCTTCAAAAGGACGACAAATTGCAATCCGAAGGCACTTCTAATACGGCCAAAATAAGGAAAGCCAGACTCGGCACCAGACGGTTCTCATTACCTCCCAGAGCATCACCCAAAGTATGATTGCAACACATTTTCAATTTTAATGCACTTTTCGTTTCAAAAAAAATAATTTAAATATTTTTTATTTATTTTTCGATACAATAATTATATTATATTTTCAAAAGTCAGGAATTCGTTTCATTTCTTCATTCATTGACTAATAATTTTCCCCTTTTTTTGTTTATGAATGATATTTGAAATCATTTCTAAAAGAAATATTGAAAATATGTGAAAATAATTACAATTTTTAATTTAAATGTTAAATAAGAGGAAAACATAAGATATTATTTTTGAAGACGTTTTGCATTTCATGAATTTATTTGAATTTTATTGCAATGAATACTTTATTGTGTTTTTCATAATGTTTTGATTGAAGTGTAGGTGTTTTTCAGTACTTTTTCTCATTTGAATAACTTTTTTATATTGAAATCTTTTTATCAACACTTTTTGACTTAATTTTATAGTAAAATAAGAAAATAAAATACTTTTTCATTGAAATCAAACCTTAAAAAATGAGATAATATCTAATCTGAGGTTCAATTGTTTGCATCTTAGAATCAGTTCAACAATTATTATACCTTTATATCAATCTTATAGAAATTCAAATGAATTGAAGCATTATTTGAGGCAATATTTGAGGCAATCATATAATAGAAAATATATTTTATTGAATATTTTTCATTTTTTGACAGAATTTTTATTTTTTGAAATGATTGCAAAACTAATAAAAAATGCAATCAAAATGTGTTCTTAAAATCATTTGAAAAATTAATTAAAATGTCATTAATTTTATTGATTTATAGTTTTTTTTTAAATAAATGACTTTATATTTGAAATTTATTTGAATGCAATTTTAGGTCCGAATGAATCGATTTAAAGCCAAACTACCGGTGACGGCACTGGAGATACAGCAAACCTACAACTCAAAAGTACAGACAAGAATAGGTCAACAAAAACCTGAAGACTTAGAGTCAAAAATCGAAGAAGAGATACAAAGTGTGACGGAACAGTTCAATGATAATGAGGGCAAAGAGCAGTCGAGTGCACAGACAGAGGACTTGCCATTGGAGCCATTGGAACAACCCATTGATCCGTCGAAAGTGGTCAAAGAGGTCCAGACCATTACCAGTGAAGTGACACAACATGTCGACGGCAATCACATTCAGGTGCAAACCGTGACCTTCACGACAACAATACAGCGAACACTCCATCCGTCAGAGTTTGACTCAGACATAATCGCACCGACCATTCCTGTTGAGGACAATGCCGTCGACGCCACTACAGTTCAAGAGACGCCACCTTTGGTTATATCCCGAACCTATTCAGTGACCGAAAGAAGTATGAGAACAACTGTTGTGCCTGTATTTGATGGCACCCAAACTACCAGCCATACCGTTACCGAAAGTTTCTTCATTAGAAAGTTAATAACAGCCTATAAGACCCTTCCCCCGGGAGACATCTTCCTTCTGGAAACGGCCAGTCTTTATATGAATGAAACAAATTTCGGCAATGATTTGGAGGCCGAAGAGCAGAGTGTCAGCCCTTCTCTATATCAGGGTTTGTGATAACTATTTATAAAAAGGTTTACAAAAAATGTTTTTATTTTAGGAGCGATTGAGATAACAGAGGAACCGAACAACGAGTTGCCGACCGCCACACCTGTCCTACAGGGGCTATCAGTGCCCACTTTAGACCCGAGTCTAAACATGGGTTTCCTATCAAACAATCAATTGTCACAAATGGATATGAATAACCCTCTCCTTCTCGCCGCCGCCCTTCAGAACCCACAGTTGGCTGCGGTATACCTGGGTTTGCAACAACTCAAACAACAGGCGACGCAATACAACACAATCACACGTCCGACCACTTATGTCACAACCGATACCGTCTATAATACCAAAGTCGTCAGCTTTTACGACGGCCGGTCCACCCGTACCCGCACTATCGTAGAGCCGGCGGGAACTACAGAGAGGACTGTGACCTCACTCGCAACGGAAGTGATTCCAGTAATCAATGGTAATATAGCTCTACAACAACAACAGCTCCAGAATGTGTTGGCCTCACAACTGGTTGGACCACAATTTCAGATGACTCCGACATTCAACACAATCACCAAAACGGTTACGACTGTCACCGACAGCACCAGTACTAAGACAAAGGTCTACACATTGGTCTACAACGCGTTCAGCACCCGATTCAGGACAGTGACGTCGACGAGTGTCGTGCCCACAACCATCACTACTGTCATCACATCTACCATTCCAGTGGCGAACACTGTCTCACCATTCAATATATTCGGCTAATCGTCTCAAAGACATACCATTCCTTCCATTGATTTTTAACCATTGATTCTGAAAACAAGCGATCATTTTATGAGTTATTGTTATTTGTAATTATCTTATGGAAAGACATCCCATTTTGTCTTCACAAATGTTTTGTAAAACTGTACTCAAAGTTGAGGATAAATCATATAAACCATTGTTTCATCATTTTGTCCAAACTTTACCTTATTTTGAGAATACATTTATAACTACAAAAATGAGATCTTTTGTGAAAATTGATATAAATCTATGTATTTATGATTTTGTTATTTTGATACTATTGTTAAAGAAGTTCATTAATGTTCACACGAATTGAGATTTACTCCACTTTTTGTCTGATTATCACTTCAGATACGACTGAATATATATATAATTAAAATTGTTTTGTTATAAATGAAATGATTTTTAATGAAATCGACATATATTTCAAATATAATATTTTATTTTTGAGTTGTGATAATTATTATGCAATTGATATTGTATTGTATATTATGTTAAGAATTGTATTCTTTTGACATATTTTTCGCTAATATTTTGTAGATTTGCATTTGATTTGATTTTTATGTATATTTTGTTTTTGTTTTTAATTGAAAACATTTTTTAATTAAAACATTGTTTTCATTCAATTAAAAGATTTTTGATTTGAAATTCTTTATAAAGTTTTTCCATTCCTCGGAATTGAATTTGGTTGTAAATCAACATATTTATCAGAAAGACAGACAACTGTCCCTACATTGGATGTGGAGTTTAGATCTCAGAAAACAATTAATGAACACTTTTGATGTCGATGTTTGAGACGCCGGAAGTGAACCGGGTTTTGATAAAAGACTTCAATTCATTCATTCAAATCATTGACTCTTTTCTACTTCTTGTGAAATAATATTTGAAAATCAATATAACATAAAATAAATGACAAATTGAATTGTATTATATTTGCTGTCATTTTATTACTACAATTGATTTCTAAATATATGAACATATCATTTGAGTTGTCTTTTTGTGGTTAGTCTTTGCGGTTAAGAATATCTAAAACTCTTGGATAGACGTAAACTCCGGCGTCTTTGCCAAAGACAAAGTCAACGTGACTCCAG
>JAQIXR010001042.1:0-16172 GCA_034700825.1 Quadroppia sp. Gr-Ori-00064
TCATTTTAGTTGTTATTTGAAATATATTTCAAATTTTATTTTATTTCTCATTAAATCAAATGTAAATTAAATGTAAACTCATTTTAAAGTGAATTTCATTTTGAATCAAATGTAAAAAATAACATATTTTTCAATTCATGTCTTTTTCACTGTCTTTTCGATCAATTTCTTGCGTCTTTCAATTGCTCTGATCTCTGAGATGTGTTCCTTATGTTCCTTCACTTCCCTCCATATCTCGTACTGTTCCTCTTCAGGGATGTGTTCCCTGTATTCCTTCATGAGGTCATACTCTTCATAATAGTTAGTATTTCGCCATTTGTTGATATGTTGGTAATCAGGCATTTCAGGGAATTGAAGAACTCCTTGCAGTTCATGCCTGTCCCACTTGCGTGTCCATGGCCACTTCTTCATCACCACACGCACTGGGTTCACAGGAATGGGTTGTCCCGGCGGAAGAGGGGGTTCGGGTGTCATATCGAATGGGAAAGTGCTATACTCTGGCAAAGCGTCCTTCAAATACATGAGGTGTGGATCCAATCGTTTTTCGAGTTTCAAGACTTGAATCTCTCTTATGGTCGGGTTATATAAATCATATCTGATTTCGACCCCCTGTTGGTCGACACGATTGCGTAGAGTGAAGTTGGCTTCAGACCCCTGTCCGAGCCTTTCGATGCAAATGCCCACAAACTTCGAGCACTTCCCGGGTGCGAAGGGATCACTGATAGTGACCGCAAGAACGGATCCCACGTAAAACTCGGGTATTTCGATGACAGTCCGCCGTCGGATCAGATCCTTTCGCATGAGTTTTTCGCACAGTTTGTCCCTGTGGTCGACGACTGGCTTCGGCAGGAATTCCGGAAATGCAAACCTAAGACGAGACCAATCCGTGGGTAATATCGACTCGACGTTAGATGTCTTCAAACTCTCCACTTCCGGATCAATTGGCAACTCTTTGGGCAGTGATGTCATCCAACCCTTCTTTAGTCTTCGTGTGCCTCTCAGACGGATCTGTTGCCACGAATTGTCTTCAATACAAACATTCAAATAAAACAACAAAAACAAAACCAAACAAATCATCGATAAATACCCCTTAATTTGAGGCGATTAATGAGAAATGTATTGCAGTTTGATTTGAGACAAACATTTGATTTGTTGATCAAAACGTTTAATGTCTTCATTGAAGTCATTGTAAAATAATTAAAATTAATTCATATATTATTTAAAGCATTGAAGGCATGACTGAAGGGATGACTGCTTTGAACAGAGTTTGCGTACAATTTGTATACAATATTCACAACACTTTTTGTGATACAAACGCTTAGAAGAGCCCAAAAACACTGTGAAAAAGGGGGTGAGTTTTGCACAATATATTCCCTGATTTTACAGAATTTACGATATATTCTGTTATATAAATCTATGAAATAATGGTTTGAAAATACAGTGATTTATTATCAAAACTCATGCGACTATTGTTTGGATTATTTTAAAATTTATCTCAATTTAACTCAATTCATATGTTTGTGGGAATCGGACCCCAAATGACATACCAGTGCTGTATAAAAGCTAACATATCTGTCAAAAGGCATTATATTTATTCTGAAAATTCTTTAGAAAATTGAAAAAAATGAAAATCCTATCAAAAACAGTATTGCTATGAATTTGAAGCCAATGTCCAACCAATGGTTAATATATTTATCGATCATAACCTCAAAGCTCTTTATAATTAATTTCGTGTTATTTTATGAATGAGTGAATCGTCTGTCGATAAGAGAGACACACATTTAGGCAAATCGTATGGCATTTGAATGAATTGTTTTGCCATTACATTAGACATGAATTTTGATATTCAAATAAGTTTTTAATACTTTCCCAAAAAGTCTATTATTTAATATGATTTATAAAGCAATTTATTGTGAATGCCATTCCTTTCTACCGGACCGTAAAAATCATTATTATTGATGGCCAGACATTTGCCAAAACACTTATCGTTGTATATGAGGAACACTTTTATTATTCTCTACCAATAACTGCATATTTGATGCTAACTTCAAAGGAAAGCCATTTTTGGTCCTAAAGTGTATCGAAATTATAATAAATTTTTATATATTTATGTAAATTGATTGCAATTCCGGACGACTTGAGAAGTGATTAATTAAAATGCATTTCATATTAAAGTAAAAAAAAAATATATTATATTATATTTCGCTGAATAGAAAACCTTTTGAAAAATGCGAGAATCGGTTCCTTTGCCCAAACTCTTGCTATTGTCTACTTTTTATGTAATTATAAAATAATGGAATCAAAAGAGACTGAAATTAATAGACTTCAGACATGCGATGAAATACAAGTGCTATGTATGGGCGCAAACACAGACCAACAAATGCATTCATAATGTTATCAATCCTTTTAGATATCATTTGTTTTATTAGTAATATATTAACGAAAATTGAAATTCAATTCAAAATAATAAAATAAATGCAATTATATTCAAGCGATTATACAATGACTTGAATTGATTGCAAACCAATGAATTCATTGAATGTTTTTGTCGAACAGAATGTCATTAACTGTTGAAAATCAATACTTTTTATTGTAATACTTCTCCAACTGTTAATCAGTGCACACAATGTCTAATACAATAAATGTTAAATAAAAAATAAAATTATAGTCAACAACAATGAAAAACATAATGTATTTCTGATTGTTTGCAAACAAAAATCTCTTCTTTATATTCAAAAAAAAATAAAAATAATAAAATTGAGACAAAAATGTCTTTTTTTAATATTTATTACTCTAATGATAGACTAAAAATGCATTTAAAAAAACATAAATGGATTCATAAATAAAAAATTAGAAACAATTGGATTTTCGTAGAGAATATTCTGTACTCTCTTTTTATTTATCATATTCTGGTTTAACATCAAAACAGAACAAATTTATTTGACCAAAAAATGGCTTATTTTATTTGGAATATATTTAATACAAATTGTTTTTTACTTTTATTTATATATATTTATATAAAGAATAGAAAAAATCGTTATAATTATTATTAATAGAATTGTTTTAAGAATAATAAAAACAATTATAATTATAATAATAATAATAATTCATTTGATAATAGAATATAAAGTTTATTACAAAACAAGTCTTTATATTATTTTCAAATTATAATATATAAATCAATCTCTGCTTTTGAATCATTTGCAGACATGAAATAATATTATGTTTTTGGAGAATTTAATTCAATTAATCATTTTTTATAAACCATTTTTGAGTATAAAATTAGGTTATAATAAATTATTTACATAATTATAGCATTACTTCAGTAAAAGTGTGTGTTTTTCACCATATATTATAAGTTTTAATGTGTTTTGAGAAATGAATTCAATTATTGTTTGTAATGAAAATTTGTGTCAATTAATGCAAATGTGTTATAATTATCTGTATTACGAATAATGTATTAATTCATACAAATATATATTAAACTGAAGTTTGTTTTCCACTATTTTTCACAGCTATTATGTATTCTTCGGTATTCTCTAAATGATTAAAAGCCATCCAATTGTCTAATGGATTCGCGTTCGACAGAAGTATTTCATTTGAATTGACATTCGGGTCCTATTTATGACTTACCATTTGATGACAGTGACTGATCACTACTGGAGCCGTTCCCTCTAAGAACTATGTCTGCATTCCATTGATATTGCCGTGTCTTCACTAATATTTTCTATTGATTTTTGTTCATTGGGTTTCTCTTTGCAACTGTCCATCACTTCGACATCATTTTCATCTTCTTTTGTCTTTATCTCTTCTCCCACTTCTTCGATGGTCTGCAACTTCTCGCAGAACTTGTGTTGATTGAATGCCAGGTCATTATTAAAATCGGAGCACTTTATGCTTATCTCCTTTGAGCCACAAATCACTTCATCCGTCTGTGGCTTACATTTGCCTAACCTTTTCATACAGGGTTTGAAAGTCAAGAATATGATAACAATGGGAATGACAGTCAGAATGAATATCTCGAATGTCTTATCGCCTTTGGCCACATCCTGACTGTTCTCACTCTTGATGTCATTCAGATTGTTGTTTGGCTGACATTTCGGTGACTTCTCATTACTCAAGAAGTAATTGTGACCGCAATCACAGGTGTCGTTCAGACATACCGTCGGGTGAATGCATTGGTCCTTTCGAGTGCAAGGGTTGCCATAAGTCTCTTTGTAGTGACAGTCATGTGTTGTCTGATTGTAGACATAGTTTGCATTGCATTTGCACTCATTGTCCTCACAGACATATGCGGTGACCACACGCTTGTCCTCGAGGACACAGTCCCACACATTTGAACACCAACTGCCAATTATTCTTTGAACACAGGTATTGGAGTCTCTGTCAAAGCGATGGCCAACTTTGCACCGACAGACACCTGAAGGCCACATGTTTTGAAGTGTTCCGAAGAAAGTCCGCGGGTTTTGATTGAATTCCTCCCTATAGTTAAAACATCCGGCGTTTGGGATATGATTGCACTGTAAGGAAGCAAAACATTTTTCGCCCAAATATTTTCTCTGAAGACAAAAGTCACCCAATCTTATGGAGAACTCAGGCTTACAAACACACTTTAGGGTCGGTTTATGGCATTCAGATCCCACTCTGTCAGCACATCCACTCTGGAACTGATTGTAATTACAATTAGGACTAATAAAGCACTCGATTCTCTCTATGAGAATATATACACAAAGAGTGAAAAAACACAAATGATTTAAAGCCATCATTGAGTTCATGAACTGAACGGTCTGTGACAAAGAGAGAGCACAGTTAGAAAACAGTGTACTCAAAGAATCGTTGCTGTCTTGTCAACCAACACAATGTGAGTGCTATTCGCCATTAACTATGAGCACAGGTCTATACCATCGCTGGCAGTGTTTCGGTGCCTCAGCCGCGACAACAGTCAATACACGCCAACAAAGTCTTCACTTCTTATAGTTGTTAGTCGTTATGGAATATCGATTCTTGAGTTCTGCGCGATTCATACCATTCAAAATGACTCTCGCTTTTGTGTGGAGAGCACAGGGAGAGAGAGCACAGTTACTACACAACTCATGGCATACAAACCCTACAACGGCTACAATAAATTAAATGAATTTCACTTCACTTTATGTTATGACAGAATATTTTCTTTCTTTCTTTTTTTTTGCTCAAATTATTCCATGTCTTCAAACAAACCAAATATTCTTCTTTGAATTGGTCTTTAAGTCCGAATATCATGCGATGGAATGAAATCCATTTCAAGTCACTTAAAACCATTTTATCTATATTTCATTTCATATCCAATCCCTGAGTCAGTGATGTTCAAAATTTGAGACCAAATACACAACCAATGCATCTCTCTCTCTCTCTCTCTCTCTCTCTCTCTCTCTCTCTCCCTCTCATCTTCTCGATGTTATCTTCATCCCAGTGCTGAGAGCAGTGTTGTCACAGCGTTGTTATCACATATATTGTGATAATATATTTGCAAACCTCTATCTAATGTCGTCTTCCCTCCGAACAGATATAACAGCCGTTAATGTCCTCTAATTTCCTGCATTTAAAGTCAATTCAAGTCATAAGTCATTGCAAAGTCATTGCAAATCATTATTATATTTGTTATAAATGTATACAAAAATAGCTCTTCATTTGATATAATAGTTTTATAACACAATTAGTGTTTATGTTATTATTATGTTATTCACAAAAGTGTTTGTATAAAAAATGGGTTTATTTCTATCAATTAGTGTTTGGGCTGGCAGTGTAAGGGCTGGCATTGCAAACAATTTCTCTTTTGATTCACTGCAGAGCGTGTTTTCAGTGCATTAATGGCTCGAAAGACGACAAGTCTTGGGCTCAGGCGTTTGGCAGCTGTTCGTAGACTTCTCTCTCCATTAAAGCGATACAAATGAATAAACTTTAGGTTTGAGTTTGAAGTAAGAATTGGTTTAAATTATAGCTAATACTGACTGCCAATCGATCTCAAGGTTCTCATTCTCTCGTATAAACACTCATTGGATTCATTAGAATTCTGGGTATGCCTTACATGCCATACATGCCATACATGTGCCGGTATATTGTACTGAGTAATACACTTTTGTCTCTTCTCTTTTACCCTATTATACGCTCTTTGATCGATGAGAATAATAACAGTTCTGATGTCCAATGCCTTTTACATGCAGACCAATGGAGGTATGAATGGGAAGTTCCATTGGGAACGGTATCTGCAAATATTGAATAATATTTAACACAGAATAATATTATTGTCAAACAATTCGCACATAACTTCAAAATCAATCGATTCCTTCTTTTGTTGGATTTGTATTTGATTTGTCTTCAGTGACAACACTTTCAGCAAAGAAATGTCTTTGAAATAACAAACAAAAGCTTAAGATATCAAACATAAGGCTTAAAATGTTTGAGAAATTGCTTTTTTAGAAATTTCTCGTTTCGTATAATAGATGACATTTGAAATAAATTATTGAATATTCGTTTAATAAACTTATATTACATGTTATATAACATTATACTCAATTTGTGACCAAGGTAGCGTCAAATTGCAGTAGCTTTTAGTAATCCTATACTCAAATCATGATTTAAATAGATTTTAATGAGTTTTTTCGACAGAAATTGAAGTCATTTCTTGAAAATAACTGAAAATCTTATTTAAATACTTACTGAATATAGAGTTTATAATCGGATTATAGAAAGACATGGATTATATTCACGATTATATTCAGTATTTCATTCACTATTTTATTCATGAAATACCTTTTTAGAGAATAAATGCCATTAAATCTGATCATTAATAACATTTTGAAGTCAATTGAGACGTAAACACAAATTTAAAAATAAAATATTCTTTAAATACAAATAAATATTCGGAGAAAACTTCTGCCAATGAATGCATTTGTAGTCATTTCACGGAATATATCTTTCATGAAATAGAGTCAAATCTGCGATAAGTCTTATCTAACGATTCCTTCATGTGATCTGTCTTTAAGTAAAACCGAAATACGATATCGTATTAAAAGTAACGATAAACTAATGGATATCTTTTGATGACAGCCTTCGAAGGGATGTGTTGTATTGAAAATCAATAAAACAAATATCAAATGAGAAGAAAATACATTAAAATTCATTTTACATATGAAATGATTTATTGAATTAGTGAAACATTTTGTGTTAATACAAATAAAAATGTAGTCTTATTTCGGAAATTACTTCATGTTATGAAAAATGAATTTGCATTACATTTACACATAATTATTGTATATTTTTCTGTCATTTTCTCTTCAATGCAGAGAATGATAACATTTTATGTCAAACCTTTTCGGCTATAAATTCATTGGCAAACAATTGAAATGAATTTTGTTTTTCAATTCGTAGTCAAAAATTGACAATTTTTTCAAAAGTTATGATAAAAAACATTCATTTTTTTATTTAAAAACATAAAAAATGTTTTTTCATTAAGTCTTAAAGCCTTCGAGAATTGCATTTGTCATTGAGTTTGGAGTGAAATTCAAAAGAGTATATTTTTAGCAATAATTTTCACGTCTTTATTCTTTCGGTGAATATATTAAAAAAGTTAATTCAAAGCTTTTTTCGACCCCTAATGTGCTATAAATGCTGAACAGAGATCACGTTTTGACAGAATTTCATTCAAGATTTAGTATGCATTCAATGGATGTTTAGAACTATATTTTAAATAAAATTATACCAAAACTTCAATTTGATTATCGTTTTCATGGTTTCAATTCACTGTAAAAATGTATTGCATTGCACTTACATATAATGTGCCAAATTTTCAACTTATTTAACAGAGCTCAGGGCGCCCGGTGTGAGACGATTCTGGATCATTTATCAGAATTTACATACATCTCCTATCGTTGAGGACATGGAAGTGATTTTGTAAAGGCTTTACACAAAGGAAGTGAGACATCAAATGTCGAAACAGAGACTTATTTGCATTGAATTTCTTTGTAAAACAAATTGCTTTAAAGTTTAAACAATTGCAAGACTTATATATTGTGTGACAAAATGTTTTTTCCTTCCAATCGTGAATTGCATTTAATTGGAGAATATTCTCTAATACTATCAGTCAATACCCGTATAGTTGTTGAAGAACTGGTATAAAATTCTTCCACTTTCTTGAAAATAATTTTCTGGAATTTGAATAATTTTATTGACTTTTACGAAGAGATAAAACAAAACAAAAAAACAATGAGATTTGTATTAAGTATTCTAATCGTATGTAATCTCAATGTCTTGTTGTTTGCATACACAGAGAATGTGTTCAAATGTCAACTCAAACGGAATAATATATTTGTATTTATACAGAATTGGTTTCATTTGAGAATAAAAACATAAAACACATAAAAGTTTTCATCGATTTCAACACTACATAAAATATGGTATCATTTATTCAAAACATTAATTTTAATGAAAAATTTCTTTTTTAAAATTCAAATATTAATCAAAAGTTATTTGAATTGTTTTTTTTTTGATAAATAATTTTATTTATAACAGATTGTGATTACAATAATAAACATATATTTCATTACAAATTGTTTTCAATACAAACTATTTATATTAATTTGTATAAATTTCTCTATTATTGAGGCATTGATTAACAGATTTGAATCACAACCAAAATTATAAACATCTTATTTGTGGGAAATGTTTTCAAAAAAACAATATTTTCAACAAATTTCAATTAAAACGATATTTAATTTGAAAATCAATTTCAATGATATATGAGATTAAAATTGTGTTTGGAATCAATTGGTTGCCAAAATGAGATCAATTCAACTCAAGAACTGTATTGAATGGTCTTTTCAGTTGATCTTTAGTACAGTTTTCATTTTATTTCTCAAACATGTATTGAATGATAAAAATCTTAATTGAAATGATTTTTATTTGATTCAATAAATTGAATCAAAACTTACGGTTAAAGTCATATAAAAGTTCCTCTCATTTATTGATCGGTTTTTTTTGTTATTATTTGTTGAGAAGTATTTCCACTATAATTGAAATCCAGTCATTGGTCTCAAACCTTTCAATTATTCATAAGCGACTGAATTGTGTGAATTAGTTTTAGGGAATGGGTTGACAAAAGCAAATCGATGGGTGCTCTGGAGTACAATAATTCACATTTCAATTATTCACATATATATGGCTTTAAGAATTAAACGACGATTTACTGTAAAATGAATTCAAATCATCTCTGATGTGAAATAAATGTCATTTTTGTACTAATAATACAAATGGTTTGATATATGATTGACAAAACTTGAGCCTTGAGTTGGGTTAACACCACCTGATTATAGGACAGTCTAAACAAGAATTCTATGTTTGTATTAGATTTCAAGAATGGCTTTTCGTATACATAAATGTATGTAAAAATGGAATAATATATTGCTTTTACAAAATTATATGACCTTTAGGTCAAAGGTCAATGAATTGTATTAATACTGTATATAAGGATATATTTTACCACAACTTTTCGTTAATAACAAGTGTTTCATAAAAGGGAAAATGATTTTTGTTTTGTTCAACAATTGATAATATTTTGCTCTAATCCTTATCCACTCCATTGACCACTTCCTCATAAGAAGGCGGGTCATCAACGACTGTCTGCTGGGGAAAGAGCTTATCGAACTGATAGGGATTGTAATCGACATCATCTGAAGATGAGGACAGACTGCGAATCAAATGTGTGGGCGAAGGCATTATTATGGTTTGTCTTATAGGCACCGGCTCTTCAAAGGTTCGGTATGCAGAGGAACGGCTGGCGTTCGACGAGGTTTGGGTGAGGGGTCGGTGAGAGTTAACCGAAGAAGTTCTCTGATGTTGTCTTCCTGCCGACCGGCGCCTATAAGTTCTGCCAATTGCTGACTGATTTTGAAGCTCTGAATCTTTTTTAGTGCAAAGGAATAACATTAAGACCACAATGAAGACAAAACCACTGACTTTGGCGATACCGTTCCACAGGTTTTCGCTGAGTGTAGACGTTATTTCATTGCTGTCAGCGCTTGATCTCAACAGACAAACCCTTCTCTCGGCATCCAATTCATAATTCCTTCTGCACTTGCACAGGGAGTTCCGACACAAGAGGTTGGAAACACATTCATTATTATCAGAACAAATCTGATCGAAATTCTTCTTTTGAAGACATGTGTCGTCTAAATGATAATGAGTTTGATTACAACTGCAGATACCGTTCCGACACTCGCTGTTGGCAACGATCTGTGAACAGTGTCGGTGTTCACTACACTGTCTGCCAATCACTTTGTAATTGCAATCTCCAGCCCCGGGACTATCGCAGCGACAGAAAGCCAAAAGTTTGTTTTGCTTCTTGAGAACCAATTCACGCAATGACTGAAAAACAATGTTTTTTCTGAGACTATCAGTAAAGTTGACATCAATGCCATTAGCGGTAATGCACTTGGCTTTGAGACAGGGCTGGTATACCAAACATCCTGTGTTCACATGTGACGAGTGAAGGCAAACACCGTTTTGTGATATTCGATCATTTGTTTGGCAAAAGCAAAGATGACTTTCATTATCGCAAAGAATATTCTTTTGCTTACAATTCTGTTGCAAATGACATGAATTAAAACCATTGACTCCAACAGTAGTTATGAAAAAATAGAGTAATAACTGATTGTATGGAAGCATAACAACGAAAATAAAACAATTGGCACAAACAGTGACCCGAAATCAACATTTAGTATAACTAATATCTAGATTTATATCTGCTTTTATCTCTTAACCAACTGTGCGAATGACAGAGAATGGAAGCACTCGAACACTGATGGAGAGAAGAGGCAATACATGCGCGAAATCACTCTTCAGGCAAACTGTGGATTCAATTTCATAACTGCTGTACAACTGAAGGAAAAACAATTTTATTGATTAATTAAACATTTATTTGTCAGTCAATACATAATTAGTTGGCGTTTATTTAACGCAAGAATATTATAAGAATCGGACGTTTGAGTCAGACCTCAGAAGTGAATATGAATTGAGGAATAATTTGAGGAATAATTTGATGAGAAATTCGCCAAACATTGCATGCGATATAACTGGCACTCACTGTAACGATAAAAGTAAATGGTTCTGAGTATCGATTTTTATCATTATTACATTTTGTGAATTTATTTATTCTCCTATTTTTCAAACTAAAGGTCAAACTCCGTTTGTATGTGCCAGGCTCATTTTAGGTGCTCAGCGCCTATATAGTGTCATAATTTATAAGGTTATGTCTCATTGAATAATGTTTAAAACATTCAAAACAAACACAACTTATTATTAAAGGACAGAATTAAACAAAAATATAACAATAATGAAAAATCGATGCAAAATAGCACTGGCTTTTGTGAAATACAAGCACCTGATAAAGGGGTATATGAATCTATCATGTTTCTATAAAAGACGTCAAATACCTAATATAGCTCTGGTATAATATGAAGTGCTTGCAAAACGTGTTTCAAATTCACATTTCCTTTTGAGATCATTGCATGAGATCTGAATAAATTGTTTTCAATTACTTTATTTTTTGCGTTTAATTTTTGTTGTTTTGTATAAAACAATTCAATTATTGATGAAAGCCTTATATAAGAGAAATGAATGAATTGAGCGCTAATGTCAAGAGTTGTCCAAAAGGTTAAATAACTGTTGAGTTGACAACATATTTGTCATTACTGTAATCATAGCTAATCTCATAAATAACTCTGTTTTGCACGTCTTGTTCTATAGGACACAAAGCAATAACACATCCTTTAATGCCTAACCTTTTCTCCAATACATGTCATACAAAGAATGGTATTAAGAATGAAAGCAAAAATCATTACAGAAATGCATTTCAAGACAATTTGAACAAAGATTTCGAAAAAATTTCAAATGAAATGCATTTTATTGATTGAGAATAAGTTTTAATTAATGAGTGCTTTTAAACGACAAAAAAACAATATTATAATGAATTTGAATCTCATTTCAATTCAATGTATAACTAATCCATTAGTTTGAAAACCAGTACAACAAATATCAGTCTTTTTTCTAACGATTGCTCAAAATTACACTAATATGAAGTCGTTTTGTAGGTCTGAAATACAGTTGAGTCTAATTGAGTGAAAAAATGCATGAATTGAAAGTAAAACACTTTTCGTGTGTTGTCTCCGAAATGAACTGATTTCGGAAAGGATGAAAACCACTCGAAAATGCAATTATTGCTATTTCTTAGGAATCACTGCTTAAGAAAACAAAGATCCGATGCCATAAAGGACTCAATGAAAGGTTAAACGAAACAAATCCTTTGTATGTATTGTTTTGAGTTTGAGATCACTATAAATAGTGTTGTTTTCTGTGGAAAGCCTTTGATAATCAAAGTTTGATTGCCTTTCAATCTCTACTCACTTGTATATCTTGGACATTGAGGGTCAGTTGCCTTCAAGTGTGTGATTGACATTGCATTGATTAGTTCATTAGGTCTATAGATGTGAACGAAAAGAGAGATTTATTTGAGATTAGTGTAAAACTCATAACTAATATCGCAATCAATCATAAAAAGTGTTTTATAAAAATTTTTGATCACAAGAGTAATGACATCCCTTTCGACTCAACCCTCTGTTGATAATAGGTATAGAATTGCCATTCAGTCTTCACTACAATTAGGAACTGCTTCTCACAAATCATTTCTGTACTTCAAATACGTTTTATTCTCTATTGTTTTGCTTTTTTGGTCTCGTTTTGCAGACAATAGCGAAGATAGACATCAATAGTATGTATTGCAATGGTTTCTACTCCTAAATGATCCCTCTCTTCTATACCTTCTATAATGGTCTGAAAAATGGTTGTCTCAAAGGTCTAAATAAATGACTGAAACCAACCACAAAAGTCTTCTTTCGATTCAATTACAGACATTCATTGAGTGAAATATATCTTCAATTTATATCTCAAAGCAATATATAAATTATTTTTAATTATTTCTAAAAATTATGAATAAATTAATTCAATGATATCTAAAAAATGAAAAATCCTTTTATAATAACAACCTTTTGATCGAAAAAATAATAATTGAAAAAATAATACAATTTAGAATAAATCTCGTATTTCATCCTTAAGTATTGATTCAGTCTTTCCTTTAGTTCAGAATTTCTTTAAAAATCTCATTAAATGTTAGAATAAGAAATCGATGGAAAAAATAACTACTTTTGCAAAGTATATACAAAACTGTTATTCAATACAATTATTTGTGAAAATGTATGAAAATTTTCTTAAATCTCTTCAGTTGTGCCACAAATATAGCGAACAAAAATAGCATTTGATAAAAGTTTTTGTATAAATCATAAATAAAATATACAATCATTTGAGTCGACATAATATCGATCGAAAAAATTATAACTTTTCAACTATTCTGCTGTGAATTGCATACCATTAACCTCTAGGACAAGGAGATCGCAAAAGATCTCATGGATATGGAAATGCCTTTTAGTAAAGAAATCGCGAATTTATGTATGAATTGTAACTGTTATGTAATGTAAAAAATAGTGGAAATACTATATTTCAATACCATGTGTACAGAGGCGTAAAGTCTGTCGGAATATTCCTTACAATAATATTTGAGTCGAGGGTTGAGTTAGTAATGAAAACCAAACAACTATTGATTTTTTCGTGTCGTATATCAACTCTATTATCATCAGTCGGTATGACTCGTGCACTACCAGAAGCACATCCAGGAGTCGGAGAGTTGTAGTCATCATAAGTTAATGTTGACATAAATCCGATTTAGAGCTGAATATTGAGATAACAGTGAATTGAAAGCAAGTTTCGAGTCATTGATGTTTAAAATGTATTAAATTACCAAATATTAGATATATTTTCTTTTATTATTTGCTTTCATATTATTTTTCTTTGTCTCTAATAATGGCATAAAAACTATAAATAATTTCATTTAAAATCATTTATATTTTTCAACAAAAGCCTTATATTTGTTGAAAATGATATAATTTCGCTTTATTTCATGAAATGTGAATTTTGAAGTAATTTATGTCAAAACGAATTAAAGGAAAAAATATTTTATTGCTTTTATAGGTCTTAAAAATAATGGTTTGACGTAAGAATACATTGAGTTTATGGTTGTTTTGGAAGTTCTTTAATTATTTGATCAAATGATTATTTTTTAGACAATTCATTCAAAACTTAATTTATATCAAAGAATGAAATATTTTTTTAGAAATAATAGTTTAGAAGATCTTAATTACGCTCAGAAAACATATTTGAGATGATTTAAGTGAACATGGTCAAACTTGAACATGGACAAATAACTACCAGAGCTCAACATAACCAAAACTCTGGGTCATTTCATTCTTATCGACTGAATATAATAATAAACATTTATTTCAAAATAAGTCAAACAAAACAATGTATTCATTGGTTCTAAAACTCATGAATTTTTTCATTTATTTTCTCTCATTCTTTGGATTATGTCTTAAACCACAAAACTCTTGTCTTTGTCCAACTTTACCACTTCTTCATACGTCGGCGGATCGTCATATGTATTAAAGGGCTGGCATTCGTTGGGGTAGAGCTCATCAAAAGTGGGCGGGCCATGACTTTCGGCCAACACATCCGATTGTAGTGATATTTGAGACGTTCCGACGTCTAGTTCTTCCGTTTCGATGATCTGTTGAATGACAAAAGTATCGCATTGTCTATACTGTGACGCCTGGTCTCGTCTGACAGCCTCTTCCATGAGACGAAGTCCTCGTTTGGCGTTTCCCAAAATGAATAGCAAACACATCCAAAGGGAAAGGATTAAGAATATGGAGTAAATTCTGGGCCTTTCCATCAAATCCATTTCCGACAACTTATTCTCATTTCTTTTCACAAGCAATACATTGGAATCGATACAACCTATCAGTCCCTCATTGTCTAAGCAATTGTTACCATCGTTTGGCTCACATTTACTGCTCTTATTCATGTCAAAATTAAAGCCTGGCCTACATTTGCACTGACCCCTCACACATACCATTCCCGAATCTGCACAGGCCTTATCAGTGAGACATTGGTCATCATAGTTGAGCTGAGCTTTACATTCGTCTGATTTGAAATCATAGTAATACCCGGCCATGCATTCGCACCGTCCGAATATACTGCATATGCTATTAGCAAAGCACTCCCGGCCTGTCGTACATCTCCGGCCCACACCCTTTCGGACACAAGAATTCAAGACTTGATTGTATTCGAAGCCATTACTTGTATCGCATCCACACTTCCCTGGGTTTGTGAACCCGAACCGATTCCATAATAATATCCAAAAGTCGTCTTTGAATTCCGTGTCCAAACCGAAGCCCAGACCAAAACATCCGGCGTTTGGGATGTGATTGCACTGAACAGATCCCATACACGAGTCGTTAATGGCTTTGAGTTCCAGACAAATGCCTTTCAATGGATTGATTGGATATTTAGGACCACATCTGCAGTACTGAGTATTTTGGTCGCATTCCTGGGCCGGACTGTTTCGGCACCCGGTGTTCGGGTACTTTTGGAAATCACATTTGACTATATTCTGCGGATTCGCACAAATATAACAATTGATGAATGAATTTATTATAAGAAAAATGAGTTGAAAAGAATATATGTTTTGAATGGCATTTAATATAAAAGACATGACTTGACTAACATTTCATGAATTGAATGCAAAGTATTTAATATCAAAAATTGATTTTCATTTCAAGGAATCCATTGAATGTCTGCCAAACACAACAAATGCTAATTCTTTCACTCTATTCCTCATCGGTATTATAGCGCATATTATCGTCTCATTTGAAAAACGAATTATCGATTGAAGGGAAAGTTCACTCAATTGAGAGGAAAGTTAGAAAATGTACTTTTTATGACATTTATTTCAATGCAATTTCAATGAATTGTGAAATGAATTGTGTTTTACATTAACTGAATTCAAACTTTCATTTAAATAGTTTTCAATTATTTAATACTTTTAATACAAATAAAGTTTTAATCAATTGATAACATATTATTCAAATCAAACCACAAACGAATTGACCGAAAAATGCTCGCCTCCAGAGTCGGGCGTATGGACACAATCGCAGTCTTCGTCTGTGAGTCCGCCCATTGTCGGAGACAATGAC
>JAQIXR010001043.1:0-16166 GCA_034700825.1 Quadroppia sp. Gr-Ori-00064
CATTATAACTAATAGGAAAAAAATATTTCTCTTAAATATTATGTTATTTTTATTTTTATATTTTTCCCATATAGTATACACTACTCTGAAGCTGTGTATCGATTTTGAACATCAGACTCATTATCGAACAAAAGTTAATTAAATTTATTCAAAATTCCATTATAACTAATAGGAAAAAAATATTTCTCTTAAATATTATGTTATTTTTATTTTTATATTTTTCCCATATAGTATGCACTACTCTCAAGCTGTGTATCGATTTTGAACATCAGACTCATTATCGAACAAAAGTTAATTAAGTTTATTTAAAATTTCATTATAACTAATAGGAAAAAAATATGACTAAAATATTATTTTATACAATTATTCAATAGAGGAGATTTAATAGTATAAGTGACTGAAAGAGGGAAAGAAGTGGGGAGGAATGAAGGGTGAGTTGTAGGGAAAGAAAGTGGGGAGGAATGAAGGGTGAGTTGTAGGGGAAAAAGTGGGGAGGAATGAAGGGTGAGTTGTAGGGAAAGAAAGTGGGGAGGAATGAAGGGTGAGTTGGAGGGAGAAACATATGCTGAGAAATAGAGAGGAATTTATTGTGTTTATCTGAGAGCCTTATCATGCCGTGTATGGATGAGCTATAGCGGCCTTGAAAGTGCATTGACCGGGGCGCAGGTGTTACCTCGGAGCGTATACTTTCTCTCCCCTGGGGGGTTTTTAATTAGGGGAGTAATTAATTAAGTAATTAGTGCGTTTAGGAGCCTATATACACTACTGACTTAATATAATCAAATTTTTGACAATTATTTTCATTTTTCGATATAATATTTAATACATTTTGATTTGATTTTGAATCAGAATTTGATTAACATTTTTCAGCAAAGTTTCATTCATTTATAGCATTAGTTGATTTGTTTTGAAATGTCTTTGAATGCAATCATAAATAATCTATATTTGCATTTAGTTATCGATGGCTAACAATAACCGATTCATTAATCTATAGAATGAGTGAAATTTGTTGTTCGTATGCATGAAAACAGTTTACATAAAGCTATCGATTGGTCTCTTTCTGACATTTTCTGGCAATAATATCACTCATCAGAGGATACGTACAGAGACTGACAGGGATTGGAATAGCATTGCAGTGAAGGGGCTTTAGAGGCGCTCCAACTCATTCACTCCATTAGCTCTGTCTATGAACACAACTTTTAACATCATTTCAACAATAAGAAGATTTCAAATATGAGAGATATTTTCGATAAACTGCTTTACAAATATTTACTTTTTAATTACTTTTGAATTTTTATTATTAATTAAATGAATGAACTATTATTTGGTGTAATGTTAAACACAATCAGTTCTCATACAAATAATTTATATTTATTATTACCGGTAAATAATTATAATCATGTTTTCAAATAAAATTAAACCATTTATTGATATTTTGTTTAATTTCAAAACAATTGATATATTGTAACAAATGAGAGCAGTTTTTATGAAACTTCTAAGTAATTGATAACTATTTTCGTTATCCATACAATAAAAATTAAATGGACTTTAAAGATAACAAATATTTATAACTTTAACTCAAAATTAGAAAAATTGAATAAAATCCATAAAAGATAATTTGATTCTTAATTACTCATTGATATAATTAACTTAAACAACAATTAGTCATAAATTTCAATAACATTTCATTCATATAATTGTAATCACATTAAAACTATAGTTAATATAATTTATTTGTTTCGTTTAAAACATTTCAAAACATCTCATAAGCTCTCAGTTGTGAACAAATTGAGTGAAAATTTACAGATCAATAGAAAGTTTTTGTCATCAATAAAAACCTTAAAAACCAATTAAAATAAAACAAATCATAAATTTAAAGATAATTAATAGTAAATTAATAGTAAATAAATGAAATTTATAATTAATTTAAAAAACAAATGATTGACAAAACCTTAAAACCTGATTACAATTGATTCAAAGTTTTGAACAAATGACCAGATCTTAGAAAGTATTAAACTTTGAGACAATTATGGTATTCATTGATATAATTATAAGCATTTGATAATACATTTAAATATAATGCTGTGTTTGAGTCCAAATGGTTTGAATCCGATTATAAATTGAAAGTATATTCAAAATGATTTTCAGCCACAAATCTCTGTTATCTACAGTTTTGTGTGCTTTTTGTGGCTATCAATCAATTGGCGATTGAGACAAAAAGTTATAAATTATGTATAATTAATATATAATACAATTAAATATCATTCAAAGACAACAATCTCTCAACAGATCTCTTAAGTAATAATAACAAACATTTAGATTTCGAGTCGAAAGGGGTTTCAAGAAGTAATGGCTTTAACAAGTGTTACAACAAAAGTGTTTCGTTTTTAATGAGAAGTTTGACATAAGTTGTTTGAACGGGTTTGTGGATCGACAACAACTTCAGGGCCTCTTCTATTGTAAACCAATTTCTCTTTCGACCTAAAACTCAAACAATGATTAATTGAATGAAAAACACAACAACTCTTTTGCCAATACTTTGTGAGTCTTCCCATTCTTCTAATTCTTCTGTCACTTGCATTATAAAGACAGATGTCCTGTGCTTTCGTTCAGAGTTCTATTCAACAAAATAAGACACAAATCAAATGACAGTACAATTGAATGTCTGCCAAATGTTGACCTCAAAAGTGCCTAAACATCGGACAAGTATGCCTTTAACTCCCGCTTCTTCGATGGTCTCCCTAATGGCTGCAGCGCTCGGATCTTCATTTGGCTCAAGACCTCCGCCTTAAGAAACATTCAATCAGTGAATTATAGACAACCTAAAGGATAGGTCTTGTGGTGACAAACCCGGAACAATCCATCGATCGGTGGTTCTACTGCTGGTCACGAGTAATATCTGTCAATGAAAAACACTTTGGATTAAACAAAAACAATGAGTTGACCACAAAATGAGTTGCAATCGGATGTCACGACTCATCCGATCCATGTCTACCTCTTTCTCATCCCTATCTTTGACACAAAGACATGCGGCTCTTCGCCTGAAGCCATCGTCATCATAGGTTCGGGTAGAGTTTGGCTTCTCTTTAACCATTGGATCCGATGATCTACTGAAGACAATCTGTGGTAAAACGCAAAACACTTCAACTCAAAGACAATTATAATAATGTTATTTGTTTTGATTGATGTCTTAATGACACGAATGTCTAAATAAATATCAATTCATCGCTATTTGAGTCCATTTTCATCAATAAAACTAATGAAGACATAAAATGAATAAAATAATTGTTAAACAAATTATAATAAATATTATTATTTGGATGAGATGTCGACCTAAGGGTTCGTATGTATTGTACGGCCATTACATATAGACTACTGACTACTGAACAACACATTGGGTTCACAACAAACATATAATACTGTGCTTTGAAAACGTTGTCAAAGGATGACATTGGCATGACTTGGGATCACATGGGATGGCATCACCATCACTGCCATCACTGCCATCCCTTCCCATCTCACCATCAGTGATGGCCAATCACCAACACCTCCTTGGCCTCAACTTAACCCAAAACCAATGCATAAGTGTTTTAGTATTACTTCTTGTGATAAATGTCTTAAACATTGATTTTAAGCCATATTTCCATAAAAGTAATTATTTAATAAATTAGTTTCGATTGCAACCAACTGTCCTCTAATCAGTAATTCCTAACATCTCTATTTAGAATAACTTACAACACACTAATTATTGTCAACTTTTTGTTATACAGTACTTTTGCACTAAAACTCAACATAAGTTAATTGTAATATAAATTCAATGTTTAATATTTGCATACTTTTGTTCATTAACAACAATTTCAACGAAATCTCTCATTATTTTCAAAATAATAATTATTTCCATTTAATGTCTAACTAACAAATAATGCTATTTTAATGCTTTCGTAACAAACATACAATTAATGTAAAGTTTTGGTTTAAATACTTAAAGATCAAAATAAATACACATATAGTGATGAGGGTGACTCCAATTTTAGAAATTGTCACATTCATCAAATAACTGTGCAAGGGCATTTCATGAATAAATATTTTCATATTTATAACATTTAAATTATTATTGAAAATCACACAAACATTGCATTTAATGTCTTGAAACTATATCTCTAATTATTAGTCTATTTCTAAAGACATTGAAAGCATTATATCTGTATTGCGATAAAACAATTTATTACTCAAACACCCTTACAGTGAAATTGGTTCACCAAGATCATTTTATATCAATTTTCTCAAATTTGAAGCAAATGTTAAGAGTAATGATGGCAACAATTGATTAAATTTACAGAAAAATCGGATCAGTTTTAAAGGAAATATTTTGAAAGATATGACAAAACTGTATATTTGTTATATAGAAGTGATTTAGAAGTGATTCCATCATTACATCACAAAAACATTTGAAATGATTGTCATTTAATGCATTTTCGTCAGCAATCGCCTTATCAAACACTCGACAGAAAAACAGATTAATAATAATAATAATAATAATAATACAAAAGACTTCAAATTTAATGAAAAATTATTATTTTAATAATAAATACCTTTTCATTTCATATATCAATTGAGGGAAACTTAAATGAAAGTTATTTTTAAAAATAGAGTAAAATTTAAATATTTTAATAAGAATTATTAGAAAGGACTCAAAGGAGTCAATTGTGTTGAATGTCATCCAAAACACTATATTTATTATCTTTATTAAAAACAGATTTTGTTTTATCTTAATTAATAAGACATGAATTCATACAAAAAAGTGAAATTCTTGATAAAAAGTTGTCTCAAAAGAGTTTGAAATATTTAATGCAGTGGAGGGTAGAAATGGAAAGGGGTTTAAAAAATGATAATAATTAATGTTTAAACCCTTTTCTCATGGATTTGTTTGTCAACGAAAATCAGTTCTAATTTTTGAACATAGCATAACCTTAGGGCTATTGTTCTCCTTTTCATTATTCTATATGTTTGTTGAATTTCTTCCTTTAATAATAAGTTATGTTTGTTGTGAATGTATAAATATATGAAGTCTAGGCTAATATATGATATTTTTAAAAGTCACTCAAGAAGTCACATTTGCTCTCCAATGGCTTAATGAATATATTCATGAATTTAAGGATACTTTTATTGGTCTTTAACTGAACTTTAATTATAAAACATTTGATAAAAACATTAATCAATAAAACTATTGCAAAAACACTCTAAAAGAATTCGCTTTTAAATAAACAAACTTTATATATAATGTGGAAAATAGTGTATAATAATTAGTAGTGAATATTGAGTAAAACAAATGTAATTAACTTCAAAGTCATATTCATTTTAGTGAATATTCTGTAAAAAAAATTCATTTTGTTCACATTGAAGGACTTCAACGTTTGCACGGAAGTGATGGCAGATAATAATGAAGTGAATGATCAAAATGTGGTCACTTTGGAGCCATTCCTACATCAGGTCGGAGGCAGAAGTACTATATTAGTGTTGGGTCAAAGTATATGCAAACCAATAGATTCGAGAGAACACACTTTTTATGAGACAATTCCATTGAAATTGAAACCATTTGTCCCTGAATTTAAAGGACTCATTGAATTGGATTTCAATGAAAGCTCTGACGGATATCTGACAATAACCGCCAAACCGACCACTGTTTACAAAACGGATAACAATTATCTTCTGAACACTGAATGTAAAATCAAATTATATAAATCTACAGAAGATATGACTGAGAGTAGAAAGTCATCCCTAACTCGTATCGATTGCTATCAAGACATGACTTTATATGACTCTCAGTTGGACAACAATGACAACAATGTCACTCAAATACATAATCCATGGGCTTTGAAGACCATCTCTTCGTTAAGGGAAAGATATAATTATAAACAGAAAAGTAATTCAAAGTTTTTTACTAAATATTTATTAATGTTTTGAAATAAAGTTGTCTTTGAATTCACAAAGAATTCCTATTACTTGAGAACCTGACGTTCAAATTCGAAAAGCCATGCATTTTGGACATAAAGATGGGAACGCGACAACACGACAACGCCGCAGATGACGCCAAAGTTCGCTTACATACCCTTAAAGTGGCCGAAACCACATCCGGGTCATTAGGACTGAGAATCATTGGCATTCAGGTGGGACACAATGTTTTTAGTAAAAGTTTTGGCTAAGGTGTATAATACCAGCCCTGTCTCTCATCGATATGAAGGTGGACAGGTGTATTATGATGTGCTGGTATTATACACGTGTTCCAAGTTTTGAAATAATTCTCTTTTAATACAATAAAAGGTTTACAATAAAAGTTCCGAACGTTTTATATACCATAATAAATATTTCGGTCGAACCCTAACCCCGGACACATTGAATGACACGTTGAAAATGTTTTTGCAAATCGAAAATAAGTCGAAAATGAATTTAATTGGACTTTTAATCAAACGATTGGAGGAATTGTTGTCTATTGTGAACACATTGGAAACGTTCAGATTCTACACGAGTTCTCTACTCATTCTCTACGAAGGAAATACAGATCAATTCAACTCAAATTCACTCGACGTACGAATGATTGACTTCGCGCACACAGAATATTCAAGCACAATGAATAAGGGTCCGGACAGGGGCTATATATTTGGACTCAAGAATTTGATAAAACTTTTGAAAAACATTGAATCGGAAAATGTTATCTAATTTTGAAATTCAAGCAATAAATAAATAATTGAATATTTGTTTATTTGTCAAACATTTCATTGCATGAGTGAGTGGTCACAAGATGTGAACATTTGGTCATTTGATATACTCGTGTTAAGCCAATACGACATCGTTGAAAACACCCCTCAAATCACCACTTCTCTCCTCATACCCGTCCCTTCCCTTCCCGTCCCGTCTGGTGGACACTAAAAGTGGTTTTGTGTAGAGTTTAATAGTGTGTGTGCTTTGAATGACGTGTTCGTGACGTACAGTACTATTGACTGTTGCTATAATACAAAGCAAACACTCATTGAATTGAATAAAATGTTATTAAACTGTAAATAAAGTCTAAAATGATTTTCAAATCAAATCATTTGAACAACATTTCAATTATCATTAAAAATACATTCAATTGCTATCAAAGGTTTGCTTTTTGTTTGACATTTAATTTGATTTAATGATTAATTTGTTTAACAATTGATAGAAATAACCGTCGATTGAGTTCGTTATCACTTCTTAAGGCCAAACAAATGGCACAAAATTCGAGAAAATCGCAAAATTTTGATTACTTTCTCGTATTAGACTTTGAGTCGACATGTGATGGACCGAAACAGTTGGAACCGATGGAAATCATTGAGTTTCCGGTGATTAAAGTGAATGCAAACACATTTCAAACGGAAGAGACGTTTCATCGATACGTTAGACCCAAATATAACCCAAATTTAACCCCTTTTTGCACTCAATTGACCGGAATTATCAACGAAATGGTTGCCAAAGAGGAATACTTTGACGTCGTCTTCACTGACTTTCATCAATGGCTGCATTCGGTTGGACTCATATGTAGTGATCTTCACAGACATCTAAAGAGGTTCACATTTGTCACGTGTGGGGAATGGGATCTTCAGCTCATGCTTCCCAATCAGTGCCAACTCGACAGACTTAGGATACCATTATATATGAGGACATGGATTAATATCAAGAAGTCATTCGCCGAACATTGCGGTCAATGGCCTAAAAGTCTTAGTTTTATGTTAGAAGACCTCAAAATCAAACCAATGGGAAGACTTCACTCGGGAATCGATGACTGCCATAATGTTGGCCTCATTATGAAAGAGTTGGCCAAAAGAGGAGTTGTCTTCAAGAATACCAGCTCTGAGTGGTAGCACAGGTGGCACAATGACAGCACAGGTCGATGTCCACCAAAAGTCTTAAAGAACTTTATTTTCATTTGTAAATAGTTTTGAATTTAATTAAAACAGTAATAAAAACTTTGTTTGACTTTCGTATTGATTAGACATCGAAGAAATGGATTCAATGACTAAAAATTGATTTCATAACAATAACTGAAGAATATTTGATCCGAAAACAAATGCATTCAAATGTTTGCGCCAAACAATTGTTTGGTAATAGCAAAAGAGATGGCACTCAAAGTTGTGTTGAATTTAGTTTTCATTCAATGAAATCATTTGTTTTGAAATAGACTTTCATTTAAGACAACTTTGAACCATGTCTTCAGACACCGATAGCCAACTCAATGCCATCAAAGAGAATCTGCGCAAAGAATTGTTTGAAATGAATACCAGAAGATATAAATTGGAGAACGATATCAAAGAGTGGCAAAACATACTGAAGAGTGTATTGAATCCATTGAATCCAATGACAATTAATACAAATTTGTTTCTTTTGTTTGCCATAAAACAGCAAAACGTGACAATGAATGACCAATTGGTGGACGCGAACGGCTTTCCCCGCAATGACATCGATGTCTATCAGATACGGATCGCAAAGAATAAAATTATCTGTAATTATATTTTGCTTTCAAAAGTATTTTCTAATTATTGACCACAACTTTGGATGTGATCTCAGGTCTCACTAATGATATTCGGGATCTAATGAAACAAATTGAAGAAAAATTATTTGCATTTCACGAATGCGACAAAAATGAGTGAAACCCTGTTTAGACACACCCTTACATTTAAGGGGTTATTCATAATATAAAAGATGTTTTATTAAAAATAAATGCATTTAATTGTAAATAACGACTAGTTTTGGGAATGTATTCAGTATTGAATAAAATGTTAATTTGTTTTGTAATCAATTTTTTGATTAATCAATGGAAACATTAATACATTTGCCGTCATATATGAAATGTTTGGCAATTCGTCCAAAACCTGTAGAGCCGATGGACTCAACATTTGGTCAGACATTGATCTCATATCAGTTGCCGAAGAAGTAGTTCCAACTGTTGTTAATATATGTTGTATTAGATTTGTTTCGTTTGCATTGTTTTCACAATTTTTTTCGTTTTTATCGTTAAGTAATTCTTCAAATCCTTTAAAAATGTTCAGAAAATGTCTTATTTTTATGCATTGATTCCTTGTTTGATAACTCACTTGAAAACACTGTTTGTTTGTTGGTGTTCTTCACGTCATCATTGGTTACAAAAAAGTCTAAATCAAAAGAAACCATAGATTTTTGATTGGCGTCCAATGGGTTGGTCAGACCACTAGAGCTCCAATCGAATTGCACGGGAGGTATGGATGCACTCAATGTGTTGTCAGACAATTCATTTTCAGGTATACTTTCTTCGTTCAAATCATTTACTTTAGGTTTAGTCGGCTCTAAAACACATCCCAATCCTCCCAGTCCTGAAGCAAATACAGGCATTGAAGGGTTTAACTAAAAATATAATAAAATAATATAAATCATAGAATTTATTGAATCTATTGAAAGAAAACAAATAAATAGTGAAAATCATAAACAAAACAAATTTTTAAAAATGAAAACAAAAGTCTTTGACAACTCTTACAAAATCTATAGTTTTTAGAAGTCATCCAAAAGAATATTTGCCTATAATTGCAAACAACGCAAAGATATCATATGTTTTATTTGGACATCATTTTCGGCAAACAATCAATTCTTTTACAAGAAGTGAATCGACTGTCAATTGAAGGCCAAAATCACAATTACTTACAATATTTCGCCGATCGATATTAAGTGCCGCCAAAAGTACTTCAAATGAGTGCGAATTAGACCACCGGAGCTTCAATGACGGCGCTGTTTCCAAGTCCTGAAGATTTCTCCATAAGTTTCTATCAATGGATAACAAGAATATTAGAGAATCTCTTTGTGAACATCACTTCCTGACAGACCTGTTCTGTTCGCAACCGTTTAGTAAATCTCTGGATATATTCAATGAGTTATTATCGACGTCTGAATGAGGAAAGAGTTGAGCAAAGAGTTGATCCAATTTATGTGATCCTTCATCTGATGAGACATTTGAAGCAATGGTTGAATTATTTATGCTTTCATTAGTTGCGTAATTGTCTTGAAATGAAGAAAAGTCTGCAAATTCAGACTCATTTTCATCAAATTCTTGTAAACTCGAAGAGTTTGTCTTCTTATTGGAGACCGTTTGCAATTGAGATCTGATGAGCGGTTGGGCGGACGCGAAGTCAGCGAAATCGTCGTCACTTTTTTCATCATTAAAGTTGTTTTCAATACTCATCGAACCATTCATTGCATCCAAATTAACGCCACAATTGGTGTCAAAATCACCGAAAGAGGTCTCAGGTTTTAATACATTGAAACTAAGCCTTTGTTCGTCTTTTTGGACATCATTTTCTTCATTAGACTTAAATGAAGTAAAGTCTGCAAAATCTAATTCTTCATTGTCTTCGTTAAGGCATTGATAGTGATTCCACTCTTCAGATGACAAGTCATTATTCTTGTAATCATCTGATTCTTTAACTAAGTCTAAATCACTGTCTTTAAGATTGCTTTCCTTTAAGTCTAATTCATTATCTTTAATATCACTCAACTCTTCGCTATTGAGACAATGGATGTCTTGTTTGAGAAAATCATTACAAATGTTGGCATTCATTTCAATGCTATTATCACTTCTAGCGTCCAATCGTTGGCAACCATTGTCTTCACCAGAGCTGTCATCGTTTGTATTCCCTTCTGGAAGAGAAACCCTTTTATCAATGTCTTCATTGTCTTTAACATCAAACTCAATGTCCTTTTCGTCATCTGCTCCTAAAATGCCATTAAACGCCTCAAAGTCTTCTTCTTCTTCGCTATCATTGCTGTCAATGGGTGGAGGAGTTGTCGGTATTATCGGAAAGTTTGACATTTATCACAAATTTGATCCAATATTTGAACAAATATTTAAAAACATAATTAATAACTCATTCGTCGATTAGTGTTGAATACAATGAATACAAAACACTATAAGTGTTTGAAATAATAATTATTTTATCACAAAATTAATTAACAAATCATTTGAAAACATATGAATTGTTTTTTAATTATTTTATCAACACTTCAACCATAAGCAAGACATGAGAGTTGCCACCAATTGGTCCAATTGGGCACAACTCAACACAAGGCTCTATTGAAAGCAAAACGTATTTTATGTTTAGTCGTATGTTTTGAATGACTTTTTGTTTGTTTTTCAATCAACGACAACAACAAAAACAACAAACATTTTACATAACATTTATAATAGTTTTTATTTAAACATCAAAATATGTCCCAAAAGTCAACCCATTATTCAATCCTTAATTGTGATGAAAACGCGACAAAAGATGAGATCAAAAAACAATATAAAAAATTGGTTTTAAATGTATTTATCATTTAATTAACTTTCAATCGTTTGATGACTTTTTCGGTAACTAATCATAAAATATGAACCCTTAGACACATCCGGACAAAAGGGGGTCAAATGTGGAAGAGTTTCACCAAATGGATAGAGCGGTGAAAGTGTTGGACAATGACGTGACTCGACGTCAATACGACTGTCAACTCATCGGTGATATTGTCTTCAGATATGAATTAATTGTCAATTCATTATTATTTGCTTTTATGTCAAAAACAGAGAAACGAAACGATTGTCAAATGATTGGCGAAGACCTCTTTTTGACTGATTTTACATTCAATTCACGTATTATTCAATTGTTTTGTTTATTTGATTAACAATTGAATCAATTATTACAGAAAGTGATGACTATAGCCATGACTGTCGTTGTGGCGGATCTTATACTGTGTCTAAAAGTCATAGCCAAGGGATGGCCACTCAATCCTATGCTATAATCTCTTGTAATTGTTGTTCACTTTGTGTTAGATTAAAATTGTAAATATAATACCCTATTTTCGCGTCTATAACCCGCGGCTTATCTAACAAAAAGTGCTTTTCGAGTTTTTAAAAAAAAATATTTCAAAACAAATCCATTGAATTGTTATTAAAATTCATACCAAAAGACTCGAAGACTTGCAATATGTCAACTATAATCAGATGTTGGCTATAGTCGCACAAATACGGGATGTTTTGAAGACATTTTATATAAAATAAAAGTATATTTCAAATGAAATCATTAGAAGTCACTACTCTATGGATGTGTTGCTCTCACATCCCTGTTCTCTCTACTCCCAGTGCTTCAGAACTGATCGATTGTGTGTCAGTGAGTGGTAAGTATTATCAGATCGATTGCGTCTGAGTTCGCGCTTTAACTTATTATTCACGTCTTACAAAACTCATACCGTTTTTGCCATCCCTTACGAACTGTTTGGTTATGAGTATGAGATATAGATTGAAGAATACAATGAAAGTATGTATGCGTTGATAACTTTTATGCCATCAGTTCATCACTTTTTAAGCAAATTTCATGTGAATTGAGTCCAACATCGATAAGAATGCGCTCTAATTATGACACAACGAATCCAAGACAATGACTCTGAAGAAGTAAGTCTCAGATATTGTATAATTGATTTGTTTTATATAATAACATATCTTCTAATGAACTATATTTTTATAACTAATATCAAACGACTTGTTGTTCATTAGCGAACAATTCAATAGTAATGACTGAAAAGAGTGAATATTGTATTGAATACCCATTGAATGCTTCTCTCTATACATATCTATCAATAATTTCAATTTTCAAACAATAAAAGGCATTATTTCTTAAAAAGAATTGTTTTTAATAATATTCAGTCATTAACAAAGATTAACAGATATTATGATTTTTGCGATTATTTTATGATAACTTAAATGCGATTATCTCTCGCGAAAGAAGACATTTATAATGAATAATCGATTGCATAAATTATAGTGTATTTCAATGAACGGTATATTTAATTCCAATACAATATAAGAGTCGAAACAAATGGATTGAATTAATCTTAATTCGGATTACTTTCTCATAGAAACCATGTCTTTGACCTAAATCTTTGAGCAATTGATTGTTTTCTCGACTATTTTTGCCAAAACAACACATTTCTTATCAAATCCTAACGTTTGATATTTTTCAGCGATTTATATTAGACTCGAATTTGTTTTATATCTTGAAATACAAACATTTTAATGGCATTTTCCATGAAAAAATGACATATATCATAATTCGTTAGTGTGCCGCCCACCCCCACCCCCACCCCCACCCCCAATCCCAAAGACTTACATTTATTTTCCATATGATCTCATGTTAAATTGCATTTTCCCATAGAGTGGCATGCTAAATTTCTCATAGTGGACGACACACTCACATGACTGCACTATATACTGTATGTCATTTTTCATGGAAAATGCCATTAAAAATATTTATATTTGTAAAATATATTGTAAAATAAATATAATTTATAATATATTTAATATTTCATCAAAATTGAAAATATTTTCATTAATGAAAATGAATGTTTCAAACAATTTTAACTTCAAAGTGTATTTAAAGCTGTATATATGCTATGTACAGTATACATGTGTGTATACTAAACACACTTCTCATTCATACACATATAACTGACTCCAAACCAACTCATTGTAATTCTTAATTCAGTTATCATTCAAACTAATTGTGTTTAAATCCGTGTCAACTCACTTCACTCCTACGAATCTGGCGTAACAAAATAAATATAAAATATTGTTATTGTTTATAAAAAGATATTCGATGTCAACAAAAGTGATCAAACAATTGATTACAGTCACGACAATAGACTTCTCACGCGTGGAAAATGACTGTTCGCGACTGTATTAAACATTTTTTTTATAAAAATGATATTTCATCAAAAATATGTGAAACAAATAATTCATTTGAAATTTACATAAATTTGAAATCAAGAGAAATATTGTTTCTCTAAATTGTGATTCAAAGAGCTCTCAGTCGACAGACATATAGTGAAATCATTTCACATAATATTTGATTGGATTTATTTTTTCATATAATATATAAAAATCAATACTTTTTGAAAGACTTTATGTTTGAATTGAAAGCAAAACCATTGAAACAATATATCGATATTTGTCCAATGAATTGCTTTCTCCAATAAATAGCTGTTTTCGACATTTCCATTCACTTTAATATAGTTCTCTTTGAACAATATTTTTCTTTAATATGTATTATATTTCAACAAAAATTAAATAATAAAAATAATTTTATTTTGAATAAAAGTTATTCTTTTGAATCATTTATTAGATTAATTATTTATCAGATTGTATTCAATGATTGCTTCCATCCATTGATCGAAATATGTTGGAAAAACATTAAATATTCTTAGCTATTAATATAAAGATATTGCATTCAATTTAATTGTTTTATTGGTATTTCATTGAACATAAGTTGGTATATATTATATATTACATAGATATTACATATATATTAATAAGAATTGATAGGAAAAGCCTGTAATGGGCCAGTAAGGGGCGATTCTTACCTTCGAAATACCTTTACAGTTAAGAATATTCCTAAAGAATATTCTGGGTTATGGGCATATCTTAACTATAATGATATGACCAAGGTAGTAATCACTCTTTACAGGCTTTTCTTATCAATTCTTATAGTTAAGAATATATAATTTTTTTCTAACAATTGAATTTTGAACAAATGATATTCGAATGAATGACTGTTTCTGTCAAACATTTATTATTTGACCCTTATTTTTGCACTCCATAGAGACCACAAAAGCAAAGTCTATACAGAAGTTTAAGAAGAGATTCACATTTAAAGTGCTTTTTATTGACTTTTCTCATCAGCGGTTGTTTATGTGTCATCACATGGTGTAGTGGAGCACAGGTAGAACGTACAGTAGTCAACTTTAAAGTGAGTTCCTTTTTATTATTATTTAAATTTTCAATTCATTCAAACATTATTCGAAACTAACTTTTCAATGACAGAGTTATCAGATGACAGGCACCCATAGAGTGAGTCCTTGCGATGAGGGCTATATATACATACCTATTGTATTGATGTCTATGCTTTACATCGTCTATTTGGTCGAGTGCTGGCATTGCAACACCAGGTTTGAGTTGGTAAGTCATCTCACAATGTGTGGCTTAATGTCAGTCAATGGTTAGGAAAAAAGTAGATTATTTTTCTTGAATTAATGGGTTATTCCCGAAAATCGAAAGATTTTTTCGATTTTAGACAAATATGTGGTTTTAACGTCGAAAAAACGTTTCGAACATAAGTTGTATTATTTTTGTTATTTTCATAATTTTTATGTTAAAAATTCAATTCATTTTTCGTTTATAGTTTCAGTGAAGACGATATATAAATATTATCACATTTTATAACATATTTTAATCAAAAAATTTATATTATATTAAATTTATAACTAATATAATTGAATAGTTCACTCATTTGTGTTTTAAACCACTTTTTTTATGAAAAAAAAATTATTTCTGATTTTAAAGGTTTTACTCGATTTCTGTTCAGATTTCGATTCGATTTTAATGGCTTATATTCAACATCTCATTGTATCTTTTTGGCCATCCCTAACCATCTCCACCCATTCCCATGCAATTCATTAATTTAATTCTCAAAAATTAATACAAAAAATGTTTTAAAATTGTACTTAAAAGAAAGGAAAGCCATAAAAGCTTCCCACAAATCAGTATTAATTGTTGACATTTTCAGATAAAATCAAACCATTAAATATGAAATCAAAGAAAAAGTTGTTTTATATTAAAATATAATTTTATTTTTGATCATTGATTACGAAGTAATAAAAGTATTATTAAATAAAAATCAAACAAATAATCCTATAATAATTTGGTGCTTAATCTGACTCTTACTCTAATAGATGTATGCTCTGAAGGCGAGTGCGGTTTACACTTACATTGAACAGTTAAGGGCAGCTCAACCTATCATTTGGTGGAAGGCAGGTATGACTGATCGCAATACAAACAAATTATCATTTCTTTCATTAATAATGTATTTGTAAATAATATCAAAAATAATACAAACCTTTGTTTTTGTTAGTGAGCTATCACTACGTCCGCCGTTCGCGACAAGTAAGACACGACTTAACACTTGTATTATTAATACTGTATTTCATTTGGAATGTAAAATGCGATTTGGCCATGGTCATTCAATTAGTATACACCTAGGTTCTCCAAGAGTCTATTTGGGAGTCTATTTGAAAACATAATTCATAATCATTTTTAACCTTTTGAG
>JAQIXR010001044.1:0-16156 GCA_034700825.1 Quadroppia sp. Gr-Ori-00064
TCTCTCTCTCTCTCTCTCTCTCTCTCATACAGTACACACTAAATACAAAAATATTTTGAATGACTCGAAAACAACACATTTATTCTCCCTTTCACTTAATGATAACTGAGATGTGCTTTCCCTTTAGGTATGTTCAGAAAAAAGGGTCCGTTTTTTGAAAAAATAATAAATAATTTCATGAATTAATGATTTGTTTTGAGCCAAACGTTTCGTTAAAATATATTTTTTTTTTGCTTACATTTCAGTCAATAATATACAGTAATATAAAAAGTAAACGTTTGGCAGAAATTTGTTTCGGAGCAATAAATCGCACCCACTTTTTTTCCGGGCAGTCATACCCCTATGCGGTGCCCAAAAAAAAACTAACACTGAAACGAATATACCGTACTATAAGGGCTGGAAGATTTGACTTCAGATATTGAATAATAAGTTTTTTTAAGCAAAAAAATTATACATAAAAGTAAAAAAGTGTTTAATAGTTGGCTATCTATTTATCTTTTCTTCTATGCCCCTCACAATGTCACCGACCTTTCTTTGATAGGGCATCTATCCTACCGGTGCTCAAATTGGTGGTAGTATTTCATTGCACAGACCATATCTGCACACATCCAGTGCACTCATTCAGAGACCAATGCACTGAAACATTTCATCTTTTTTTGGCCATAAATTTCTGTATAAAATATTTATTTTTCTCTGTTTTTTATTATACTATTTTGTGGTATATTTTAAAGTAGTTTTTTGTTGCCATAAATTTCTTCCTTTAATTTCTTCACTTTTGTTGTGACTTTCACTCTGTTATGATATGCTATACCCTATAACTCACATGCCTTTCCTCATTCCATATCCATCTCCATTTGAGAGCATATTTTTTTTTCGTTTGGCATTCAATCTGTTTATTGATTGAAAATTCTCTCTATTTTTCTCTTTAGTATTTTTAATGATACTATTGATTGTGAAACAGATACCTGTCCTCTGAATAGTGATGTCTACATCTATAAGTGAGGGGTCATTTTCATCGCTCAAATGTCTTGTGATATGATATCTAGTCATAAATAGTGCAAAAATACCATAACATTTAATATGATTTTTTGGTCTCTTTTTATGGAAAAAGTCAATAAAATTTAATTGATTTCAAAGTCAATCAGAAGTGAAGTAAAAAATAAGATTTGTTTCAAATATTACATAAAAATTAAAGTTTTATATGTTTTGACCAAAAGATGATTGAGTGGGCGATTGAAAAGTCGAGTCCAATTAAAGCTGAAAATGTTTTTTATATGTTTATTATGAATAGTTGATGAGCACCGGTATCATTGAACCGGTCGATCGATTTAGGAGTGAGAGAAAAGTTCATAAAAAATAATTGTTATAAAAAAAACTTTATAAACAAAATCTAAACTAAAGTTTAAAAAAATATATTTTTAAAATGTTTACCAAAAGACACAAAAAACAGATATTCAACGAAAATGCAAAATATTTTGTCTATGAATTGCTGTAATAAATAATGAAATATTTTTTCCTACAATTAATGCCAATTAATTAACAAATGTCTAAACAATTTTTTCTCTATTTATTTCCCTTTCAAAAATTACAGCCAAAACAGTCACTCCAATGAAATCGATGGCACAAACAATAGGAAACTCGACAACAATTCCGATAATTGTATCCACAGATACTTTGTTATGAACGGCTCCGTAGTCTTCACAATCGTAAGTGCCTTCACATTATGCCTGTGCTACTCATCTTTCATACATATTTTTATCACTACAAATATTCTGTACATATAATACCTGTGCATCGGATACACAGTATTCATATATCATATCTAAAGCTAACATTCTTTTCAATAATCAGTGGTATTATAAATATTGTACAAACAGTTGATTAGAAATTATATACATTTTTGTTTTGCAAATCAAAATTCACTAATCATTTATCACATAATCTCTTTGAGCAGTGATTTCAATATATTTATTATATTGGGTTTCATTTAAATATTGAATATATTTTTCGTTTGGTTTTCTTTTGAGAAAATTTTTAATTACTTGGGCTGTGCTCTCAAGTGAAAGTGAACTGGGTATACATGATGGCGCCCAGCGCTTAAACGCTGATAATTAATTGATTTTTATGTGAGAATTAGTTATTCATTTGATTTTGTTTTAAATATTTTAGTATTAATTGTGAAAAAATATCATTAATTATGTGAATATTATTTTTTTTGATGCAAAAAAAATTTCTAAAATATAATTCATTAACGAAACAAAAGATTCACAAGAATTATAATAAATGATGTTTTGAAAAGTGTTGTTCATATCAATAGATGTTTTTGTTGTTGAATATTTTTACTGTTAATTATCATTTAAGAAGTCTTTAGAGTCAGTGAAAAAAAATGTTAGAAAAAAATTGCTTTATATATAAAGTAGAGATTTTTTCGTGAATTTTTCAAACCTTATCTACGGTTTAGTTTTGAAATTTGTCCGAAGAGTGAGATTTTATATGAAATTTTCAAATGAGTTTTAAATATTTCAGTAGTTTTTTCGTTTGACTATTTGATAGCCAACCAAATCGTATACGAATGTGATCTCAAAAACTAATTTTTCGGTGAATTAAAGTCACAAAAAATTCTTGTATAATATCTAACGATAAGAAGGAAAAAGAAAAAATTTATTTTATATTTATTTCTCTCTCTTTTTAATATTAAAAGTTATTTTTCAAGTGCTTTAATGATTAACTTAATTAGAGATCGAGAAGATATTTGACTCAATAATTGCTTTTGAATTAAATTAAATTAAAATTAATTGAAACTATAATTTAAAATTTAAAACAACTTTTTTGCTTAAGAAGACTTTACTTTTGATATTACAGGGCGTTCAGAGTCAAGAAAGACATTTGTTTCTGTTTAATGACCTAATGTTGATCGCGAAGCCCAGGTATGTATCGCATTCTCCTATGCAATGATCAGTTTTTTTGATAGAGAAAAAAAAATAATTTATTATAAAATTTTTGATACCATTTGCCTATAAATGCATTCATTAATCAATCGTCAAATCAAAGTGCAATCCAAGTGCTAATACTGTAGTAGTTTTTCTCCCCTCCCTCCCTCCCCCCTTAAAATACATTCCGGGTAAAATTCATTGCCGTTTCGCACCCAATGTAAGACTAATTTCGTTTCAATCACTCAATTGGCGTTTGATTTGAGACTAAGATTTGATTTGTTGTTTCGTTATATATTTTTTTGTTTTGAAATATATTTTCGTTAATGAATTGAATGGAAGAGAAGAAAAAAATACATATTATATGTGATTACAGGTCTTCAGGCAATTATAAGCTCAAAGAGAAGGTAAGGGTCACTGAGATGTGGCTATCGAAGACATCTCTGGAAGAGGTCTGCGAGGCGTCAAAGTCGCCCCTGACTTCGTTTGTGATGGGCTGGCCGACCAGTAACGTCGTCGCCACATTCAGGTGCTGTAAAAAGAGTTACTAAAATAATAAAAATAATAGCCAAAAGGGACAGACACTTAATAGTGGACAGTGAGAGAGAGTCAGTGATTGAGTGCACACATGTGCATAGGGTCATCGAACACCGGGCCTACCTGTGCCTTACAGATACTTATCTCTTGAGCGCCTTTTCATTTAGGACACTATGAGTGAAAAAGGGCAGTAATCATAATTGCACTCCAAAATCGCTTCTCCCCTTTTTTCACCTGTATTTGTACACGTGTTTCGACAAAATATTGTTTTTCTGGGAAATGGATTTTTGGCCTTTTATTTATGGGTTATATTATAGACGATAGCTTTAAACACTTGTATTGAATATAGATTACATTTTTCTCAATGCCCTGTCAATTGGCCAGTCGTCTCCTCACTCACTTCACACATACACATACCTATTGTTTAAAATTTTATATGCATTTATATTTGCATTGTTTTAGTGCAACGAAACCCAAAAATCGGAATCACTTTTTCAATAGTTTTTATTTTAATTTATTATTTTTTTTTATTATTAATTTTTATGTTATTTTATTATTGAAAATATTTTTGTTTTTATGAGAAATAAGAGTTATTTTTATTAACGAGTATTTGATTACTTATTTTATTTGTAATAATCCGTATGTGTTTAGTGTGTGTGTTTTGAACCTGTTTTCTTTGGGATATATATCTCTCTCTCGTCACACATACTGTCTCTCTCTCGACAAAGCTATGCCAAATAGCCCGGACACAATCAAAACTAATCTGTTTTGTCCATTTTTTAATTTCGCCCCTTATAGTAGTCCACAGACCAAGGAGTTATGGCACGAAAGGATACAACAGTAAGTGTTTGTTTTTATTGTATTGTTTTCTTAGCCATTGATTGCTATTATTATTGCAAACAATATTTGATATTATATTTCGATAACATTTTTATATGGCTTTCAATTACTGTATTGATATTTGCCATTAAGTGCTGAATAACTGTTAAAAGAGTGAAAAACAGTGTATTTATTGACACAGTTGTCGTCAGTCGAGTGATAACAGAAAATTCATATTCACTTTCGTAATGAAAATGTTTTATTATTATTATTATTTTTTACGATTATTATTATAATTATAACAAATAGGAAATTATTTATAAATTGATTTCAAAATCAGATAATATTCAATAAAAGTTGAGGGAAAGGGAGAGAGAGAAAAAAATGTTAAGCCTTATCTGATTTGTGCTATTTTTCTCTCACTTTTTTTCCACTAATCTTTAAACTAAACTAATATTTATGTATAGAAGAAAAAATTGTTTTATAATTGAGTTAAAGGTTTTTTTTCTATACATTTTCTGTACATTGTTTTTTCGCTGTATATTTTGGTTATCGGTTATTGTATTCGATATATAATAGAAAAGTTATATTAGTTTTGTTGTTGTTCACAGACTTTGGTCTCAATTCAAAGTGAACCAATAATTTCGATATCCGTTTGCAATAAAACTAATTTGTCTAATAGTTTATGAATTTTGTGTTTCATTCAATTCATTGAAAAATTTTTTTTTTCGTTTCAAACACTTTCAGATCAATAAATAAAGTGAAAGAAAAAGAGGGCAAAAGTAACACAACGATCCAGATCTCATACTGGGATCAGTTGGCCAACGAAGAGAAGTACACACTGATCAAGGTGACGAACAGGGAGACGACGGTCGATGCGATTAAGGGGGCGCTCAATGAGTTCAAATGCGACGGCGATATACAGGACTACCAGCTGTGGGTGAAGACGAGTAGGGACGACACGCCGTACCCTCTCATCGGCCACGAGTATCCCTTCGCCATCAAAATGAACTTTGTTCGCGATCTGTTGCACCGGTCGAATCTGGACCTCCAGAACTTCAATAACATCGCCGCAGACAACAAATGCATATTCATTTTGAGGAAGTCTTTCCCGAAGAGTCTGTTGGACAACAGCTCGAAGAAGGCGAAAAAGCAACGCAAGCCCATTAACTGGCCCTTCAAGAAGATCACAGTCAAAGCTGACATCTCACTCGACAGCGGCATCTGCTCGGAGCCGACCACTCCTACCAAGGCGAAGCTCTTTGGCCAGCATCTGGACCTGCTGTGCAGCGATGAGACGGTGCCGAAGCCCATACTGGTTAGTAAACAACATGATTGCTCTCTTACATACATAGCACACATACCTGTGCTCTCATATCACTGAATAATGGCTTTTCATATATGAAAAGACATTTTTATTCCTTAATTACATATTGAAAACACAATTAGTTTTTTGTTGTGAAACGAAAATTCAATTAAGATTTAGAGACCAATAAATCATTAAACAAATAGTGGTTTTAATGGCAAACGAAATGCCATTTAATATTTTCGTCTCAAAAAATTAATGTCTAATTTAATGCCTAACCTCTTGTGTGCCTCACTATTAATTTGTGTGTTCGAACCCCTCGTTTCATATAGAATATGCTCAAGGAACTATTTGTGAAGGGGCCCTACACCATCGGCATCTTTCGCAAGTCGGCGAACGCCAGGGTCTGCAAGGAGTTCAGGGCTAAATTGGAGTCCGATTCGAGCACTGATATGTCTGAAGTGCCGGTTATTGTAATCGCTTCTGTGTTTAAGGTATGTCTCATATCATATAATCACTGCTTTTTATACATAAATATATTCTCTTTAATGCTTTCAATCGATAAGTATTTTTTTATGCATTACTCGTGACTTCAATTATAAAGAAATTTTCTGTTTTTTAAAAGTCTTTTTGTGTATAATTTTTTTTAATGAAATACTTATTTATTTTTTTTATTATCTTTTGATTTGATTTAAGATTTTTTTTTACTCGCATTTGATTTAATGAATAATTACTTTCGTTATCGAAAAAAAAATTTTTTAGGAATTCCTGCGATCACTGCCCGACTGTATACTCCAATCGCAACTCTACCCCAAATGGATCGAAGCGATCGGCGTCGGCAACAATCTCGAGTGCAGGGAACGGGTCCAGCAGCTGCTGCAGGCGCTGCCCGCGCCCAACCTACTACTGTTGCGACACGTCCTGTGCTCGTTATGGCATATAAGCCAACAGTCCTCACAGAATAAGATGTGTTCCGTAAACCTAGGCGTTTGTGTCGGCCAGAGTCTGCTCAGTCCCAGCGCTTTCGGCAATCCTAATCCCGTTCCGCCAACGTCTCAAAGATGTGAAGTAAGTGTCTGTTAATATTAAAAGCCAACTCTCCCTCCCATTGTTGTCTCTGCTCCAAATGAGCACCCATAGTGTGTGTGCGCCCTTTGTCTTAATGCCGAGTAAAAGGTGTGGACTCATATGTATTGACTTTTACTCCCACAAGAAAAGGGTTCCGCAAAAAGGATTCTGAGCTTTTCATTCATCCATTTCCTATGATTTGTAGGACTTTTCTCACTATCTGTTAATATGATTTATATGTATATGAAGAGCACCTGAATTATTGCACTTCCCCTTCTATTGAGGAATATATCGACGATTTTGTTTGCACTTCAAATATATTCAAAATATTTTATTTGAGCGAAAAAAATAAGAGAATTATTTTTGAATATAATTTTACTTTTGATTTATAATAAGAATTAAAAAAATATTTTTAATATTCATCTCATTATTAAAAGAGAGAAAAAAAACTCAAATAAAAAACCAAAAGAAATAAAAATTTAAAAATATTTTATTCGACGCCCACTTCCCAGAGGAGAGAGACTTCTGATGTGGAGTAAGAGTGAAGTGAAAAATGAAATTTCATTTATTTATATATTATTTTGTTTTTTGAATATATTTTCTAATATTGAATATAAAATGAGATTATTTTAAAGCGAATTCTAATGACTTGTTTTGGTATATATTTGGTGTTATTACAGGAAATGTCAAAACAAGTGCCAAAACTGATTGCATATCTTATCGATCATTGCCCTGATTTGTTGGGCGAGAGCACCGTCCGTTTGTTGGGCAGTGCGCCGGACAGTGTCCTGCACTCGCGCCAGGACTCGGGCGCCGAAGAGTCGGACAGTCTTAACAGTTTGCCTGATAATGGCGTCGGCAGTAATTCGAGTAGCAATGGGAACAGATGTGACGAGTCCTCGATAGACAGTCTCGAGCGCGCGCTCATGGATGACACCCGCGTCAGTCCCGATGCCGTTCCCGACTCGAGCGTCACGTTTGGCAATAAGATGTCTTTGTCTAATCTGAGCCGCGATTCAGGACTCACGTTGAGTGACACCCAGTTGTACACACCTGAAGAAGAGGAATGCGATTCCGATCAGTTCAACAGCGCCTACAGAAAGTCGTCTCCACTCGTCTATCCATATCTGGCCAAATCGGTGCCACATCTCGACCAGACTGGCCTCGAGTCGGACATAAACGTGACGTTTTCGTATGGACGCAGCGTTGGGGTCAGTATCGACGGCTCCTGTCATGATGTGGTGATGAGGAAGCGCCGACATCAGGGCCAGAGCCACGACAATCACCATTACATTAGTCGCAACTCACGCAACGGGCCATTGAATGGCCAGAACGGGTCGTCCACTTATGGTCACTACAACCATAATAACCACTATAGACATAATCATAACTACAGACCAACGGCGCTCATCGCACAGAACAATGGCTACCATCACTACAGCCATAGTCCGCCCCAACACATACCGATCCACTACTCAAAGTCATACAGTTATGGCATTAATGGCGACGACATCAGCGATGACACCATCGATGGCGACCATCAACGGGAATATCGCTATCGAAGGCCGCCATTGGCCGCAGTCCTGGGCGGAGCGCCGGGCACTAATGGACATGCATTCCATGACCAGCTGTCGGGCCAGTATTTAAGGCGCAGCAATTCAGAGGAAAGTCTGATCCGAACGTTCGCCGACAAAGACAATGATAGGAATGGATATCCAGTGACAAATGGAATGGCATTACAGTATCCACAGGCAGTCCATCAGCAGAGTTGGCCCCAAACTGTGCAACAGAGCACCGGCAAGTGTTGCACATTCACACCTGTCCACCACTACCCCAATAACACCAGTGCCACACAAGTGACACTGAGAGCAGATGTTCATCATTACGAACATCAGAGCAACCGAAACAGCACTCAGTTCGACGGCACCGGCAGTCATGGCACGGGTGGACGGGCTGTACGCCAGGACTCGGCGACCAATGGTTCCAAATCTCAATTGATTGCCGAACGAATGGACAGTCTTTGCAGCTCTTCGTCAGAGACGGCTTCGCAGAGGTCTTCGATATCGAAACAGTCATCCAATGTGTCGAAGAACTCGTCGTCTTCGCTGAGGAGCTCCGGCATTACACTACCGCCCAGCTATCGGGAGGCCATGAATAGAAAGGAAAGGCTCTGTAGAGCACAGAGTAATACAGCCCTGAATGGACTGTCGCTGAGGAAGACGTCGTCGGCGTCGACCACATCTGCCAACTCTAATCACATCTACGAAGAATCGGTTCGAATATATAACAAGGATTTGGGTAACAGACAAACACAGACACATCGAGCCGTTCCCGTCAGAGTCAAAGACCTCGATTCAGACAACAGTGACATCGAAAACATTGAACAATTGCTTCAGAAGTCGGGCCACAAACAGGTCCAGAGGGCGGCCAGCGATGGCCTCATGATGACCAACGGCGTTAGTGCCGGCGCTCGTGTTGTGCGCATATCTGCTCAAAATCATAATCTCAACCCTAATCATCAACACTACCACTCATCACATGGACACTCATCCCAACCCCAAGTGCTTCAGAGAAGTGCCAAAGACTTTACGCCCGAGGAATGGAAGAAAGACATCAACTGTAATGTCGCGACACTGAGGAAGCTCTTCACCACTGGCACTCAGACCCAGACGACGACCACACACAGCCCAAACCAAACGGCCGGCGCCTGTGACACGAACACTTACAACATATATGTGCGACAGTCAGCCCGGCCCACGTCGGTGCTCATCGAGACCAACAACAACACTATCGGTGCCCACAAAGGCTTACTAAAGCATAGGCCGAACAGTATTCAAGAGACCAATAGTTCCGTTGTTTTCACAGACAATAGCTATGATAGCGTCAAAACGAAGTCATGTGTCGGCAGTGCGGCTACCGGTGCCCTTAAAAGTGTCACCGTGGTCCATGTGGGCCAGACGGAGGCGCATGTTGTCGCTAAGCCTCAGATCATAACCGTCCACAAGAGGGCTGATAGTGTGGACAACAGTTCCGAAAACGAGTCTTACGTGTAATATATTCGACATATTTTTTTCATAACATTTTTTAAAACTGATATTTCAATGAGTGTTCGCTTTGTATGCAATTTATTATGATTTTGAAACAAATTTTATTAATTATTATATTATATTTCATTTGAAATACATATCAAATGAATTATAGAAAGTGTTTTACGAGAGAAAAATATTTAATTTTTTTTACCCCAAAGTATATATTCCTCTCATTTTTGAATGCCATTGAGTTTTGTAATGAATTTGTTTTTTTTATTATTTTTTATTAAAAAATATCATAAAATGTGTTCTTATATTATATTTGATTTTAGATACAAATGATTTGTTTTTTTCAAACACAAAATACAAAGTTTTATTGAAATTTTCAGATCAATTAAAAGGTATTATTATTTGTGTGAAAAGAAAATAATAATAATTTCGTTATTAAATATGAACTCTAAATGAAAAAAGAAAAACATTATACAAAACCCCACCGTTTTTGAGCAATATTTTTAAAATGAAATTTTATTTATAATTTATATTATATATTAATTATGAAAACAAATGCAAAGAATAAGAAAAAATATATATAATTATATTTGTCATGAAATGTGTCCGCAGAATAAGAGCACAGAATATTTGGCAATTCTTTTCTCTATTGAATGAGAATTTGTGAACAAATTTGTGAAACAAAAGCACTAAAAAAAATTACTTTACATTTGATGTGTTTTTATTAATATTATTTTTATTGTATAACTTATGAGAAAAAAAATATAATTATATCATTGTTTTGGTGGTTAAATAACTTGTATGTTATCTTTCAATTGAATTTATTCTAACGTTTCTTATTCTTGTGTTTCTCCCCCTTTAATAACACCCAATGAATGGGTATTTTGTATTCAATTGTAAGAATTCAATTAAATCGTTGTTCCCTTTAATACGAGATTTGATTTTTTTGTGCACAACTTATTTGAATAAATATTTTCTCATTTCTTTCTCTCATTTCTCTCTATCTCTAAATATATTTTTTTCTGTCATTTATTTTCTTTCATGAATTGAATTAAAAAAAAATTATTTTATTTTTATTTGTTATAACTATTGCTTTGATTTGTTTGGAAACAAAATATGTATTATTTTCGGACCGAAAACGCAATTTGTATTATAATTGATATTAATTTTTATGACATTATAAGCAAAATAAAAATTATTCACAAATTTTTACAACAAATTTTGTCTCATTTATTCTGTTGAGAAAATTATATCATTTTTTGTTGTGAATTGTAATGAATTTCAATGAATATTTCACTTTATTTTTAACGCTAAGAAAAAGCAATGTTTTCTTATAGGAAATAAGGGGAGAAATCGGATCAAATATATGACAGGGGATTGAGTTAAGGGTGCAGTCATTGAATGGACTCTAAGGGTTAAGTAAACTGCCCCAGATTAGTAACAGGTGATTAAGGGGTTATAAAAATGACTCAATTAATTGGTTCATTAATTATCAATATTTTCTTTAATAAAAAAGATTTTTCATTTAATTTGAAAACCAATTAAAAATGATTTTTATATTTCTTTAATTAAACTGTCATTCAATTCAATGGGATTTGATTTCAATAAAAATATTGATATTTTTAAAATAAAAATAATTTATTGCAAAAAATAATTCATTTATGAAATAAATGTTAATTTATTTGTTAATAATCGCAAACATTTTGCTCAATGTTAACAATGAAGGCTTGGATTGCAGTGAAGGCGAAGACAGTTGTGTGACTTCAGTGAAATCAGTGGTCGTCACAGAGGAACGGGATGTGAATGGTGTACAGGTGTCGAAACACTCATGTAATGACAGTGAATGTATGAATGGCACCGAAACCACCACTCCTGAAGGCGTGGACGAGTTGTTCGATGATGACGACGAGTCGGGCAGTTGTTTCGGTTTGGAGGACAAGGAGGACATGGAGGACATGACCACTACTGTGAGGAGTCAATTAGGAGGGGTCAGTATGAATGGCACCGAAACCACAACACCTGAAGACGTGGACGAGTTGTGTGATGAAGACGACGAGTCGGACCGTTGTTTCGGTTTGGAGGACAAGGAGGGTATGACCACAACTGTAAGTCCATTAGGAGGGACCAGTTTGAAGAAGTCTCTGTTGGAGCTGATGATGGAGAAGCTGAAGGCGAACGCCATCTACAACATGTACTATGGAGACAACGATAGGCCAGTGCTGAAGAAGCTGTCGAGTATCAAGGTCAGTTTTAAGGGTGTCTTTCCATTGCCTTTCCATTATATTTGTTGTGGAAATCACTAAAAGTTTTCTCTTCAGAGCTTTTTGACCCGTTTTGGTTACATTGATTACATCAAACGCCTGTTCCGCGCCAGTATCATGGAAAGGGTGTCCGCACATATGGTTCAAAGGGAAAGGCCGTTCAAATATCGCGTACGATTCGGACAATTACTGCGCGATGACATCCAATCGGTGGCCGCGACTATTAGGGCTGCGCTCAAAGTGTATCAGCGGTTCAGTCGCCTGAATGTGACGGGTATTTGCAGTCATACTTTTTTTTTACTATTGGGTGCCTAACGTTAACCTTGTGGTCAGGTCTTGTGGACAGTGAGACCATTTCCCACATGAATAAGCCTCGTTGTGGTGGCAAAGATATGGGCGAACAGAGGGTTTCACCCAATTATATGACACTGAAAGACAAAATCAAACAATACATCCAACGAATGAAAGGAGGAATGAGAGCCAAACGCCACACACTGGCGGGTCAGTCGTGTTTGTGATACCAAAAGTGGTTACACTTAAGATATTTGTGTTTCGTTTTTTTTTCATTGAACTCATGTTAGGAACTGTCGATTAGGACCTGATTAAGAGATTAAGAGTTTATGTGAAAATTATTTATAGTTTTTGTCATAAATTAAATGAAAATTTTATTTATATTTTTGTTTAAATGATATGTTTTTATCGTTTTTATTTCAATGTAATTAAATTTCAATTATATGCTACCCTTTAAGCCAATGCCCCTTAGACTAGGAAATGGATTTGTTGTTTTTTTTGAATAATTATCTCTTATGACCCCTTCCCTGTAGGCAGCCGTTGGACAGTTATGAACATAACATATAAGATAACGAGATATCCAACGAGTTATCGCTCGGCCGAAAACCGAAGTCTAATCGACGGACAGTTCGCTAAAGCGTTGCGATTCTGGTCAGATGTGACGCCAATCGTCTTCACAAGACTACCAGCGCAGACACCGTCGCGTAATGTGCTCATCGATATCAGATTCGAGAGGGGAGAGCACGGGGATGGAGACCCGCTCGACGGCACCGGTAAAGTGTTGGCTCATTCGTACTTTCCTCAATATGGCGGCGACGTCCACTTCGACGACGATGAGATCTGGACCATAGATACGAAAGAAGGTATGGAAGGCCTCCCTGTGCTGTCTCTCACTCTCTCGTTTGCACTGATCATAGGCTCCAATATTCTGATAACAGCTGTCCACGAATTTGGCCATTCCTTAGGCCTGGATCACAGCGATGTGAGCGACTCCGTCATGAATCCAGTCTACCCGCCCTATAGGCCGGACCGAAAGCTAGCACAGGACGATATTCGGGGCATTCATCTGCTATACGGCGCTAAGGAAGGCGTGGAAGAAGTGCCCAATCTATGCACGAATGCTTCGATGGACAACATCTACACCGAAAAGGATTCGGACTTTCTATTCGTCTTCAAAGGAAAGCATTACTGGAAAGTGAGTCTCAAGGAAATGGTCGTCGACTACGAGTATCCCAAACCCATTACAGACCTGTTCCCCGAAATTGACGACAAAATCGACGCCACGATTGAGATGAACGACACGTTTATCTATGTGTTTAAGGTTCGACACTATCTATTGGGTGCCGTCTCTTCACTATATATACATTCAGTTTTGATTTCAGAGGAAATGGTTATATAAATATAATGGCACTCATTTGGAGAAAGGCTTTCCTAAGAAGATCAAACATGTCTTTCCATCGCTTCCCGAATCACTTGAAGCCGCCATTTGTATCGATGGAGTGATCTATGGCTTAAAAGGTGACATCCCTTTTGTCTATAAGTTGTCGGCGCTTAAGAACTGACGAAAAAATATTCCGGCGCTCAATGAATGCATTGATTCCCACACATGTCTCAGGGGTTTGATTTTGACCAACAGGTGAGACGTATTGGACGTATGTTATCAACGACACTATGAGGCTTTCCAACGACGAACAGCCCCTGCCTATAGACAGCCTATGGCCGGAAATACCCCCCGACATAAGCGCTATGCTATTGATGAGGAATTCCCTCTATTTCTTCAAAGGGGAGAATTATTATCGACTGAACAAATATAAAGACGAATATAAGGTGTGCTTTTTTATCCCTGGGTATATTGATTGAGGGAAAGTCGTTTCTTTCCAGAAACACCTTTCCTTCATGTTTGAAATGACATTTGAGTTCTTATTCTCTATTCTTGTAATCGTTTTGTTATAACAAATATTTCCCATATTTTTCATTATAGCCCACTTATAGTGAGCCCTCTTATCCACGGAGGACAGGCTTGTTTTGGTTCGGGTGTCAGTGATGTGAATGTTATATAAAATAAGTTGCAATTTAATTGTGATATAAAATATTTCTTCTAAAATGTAAAAATTCAAAGTCAATGACATTGAATGTGATGGAAGTGTTGGACAAAATCATAAATCATTAAATTGATAAAAATTGAGTCAAAAATGAGTTAAAAATTGAGTTTATTTGAAACCAAAGTTCAATGCTTTGAATGAATGGAAGAATTTTGAGTAATTTTACAAAAAGTTTTGATTGTCTTCTCTTTGAATGAATTGATGAATGTTTGAGATATTAATTGATTGTTTGGTCACAGGTTTGAAGAGAAGACAATCGGCGATAGATTGGCGTTGACTTGAGTTGGGATGTGATTATAGAAGACTTATTTTGAGGTGAAATTCAGGAGTGATTTGTTTATTCCCTGACCTCCCAATTCAACCACAACTGCCTTTCCTTTCCCTTCATTTGAGTCGAAAGTGAATGAAAAGTATTATAAATGAATGAAAACTATTATTAAATAAAAAAATAATTTTTATTTAAAAACTTATTGAAAGACGAGATTAAAAGACATGGAATTTGGGATAAGTGAAGAGAATGTGAATATGTATGAAGTCTTCAGTGAATATGTCTTTTAATTCTACCATTGGTTGTCATTTCCGTTCCGTTTGAACTCATATTAGTTGTCACCGTTTGTGGTATTTTTGACACAGAACTAAAGTTCTGTGCCGTCGAAGGTTGGCATTGGTCTGTCCGATGGTCCGGAGGTATGGGTCATAGGAAAGAGATTTGGCACGAATTGATGGATAGAATTCAAAGACAGCACCCAATCATTTCCACTTCTCGACTCTTCTTATTCTAAGTCTTGGTCAGACTTCCAGTGATAAGTCGGGCGAGTGAAGGGTCGGGCGTGGAATGACATGTCTTTAGCTATAGGTCGGCGCAGATATTATTTCAATTCGTTATCGTTATAAGTGGTGGACTTTTAGAGGAGGGTTGGCATAACATGACTGACCCGGGGATATCATACTATCACAAGTCGTCACAACACGACTCTATGCCATCCCATAGACATGTCTTGCCTTGAAATCAGTGAACGTCCGAAACCTTCCATTAACTCCCGATTGAAGCCATAGACGACAATCAGTTGTTCGGACGTTCTTTCGTAATAACCTCTGATCTCAAGACAAGAGAAAGGGTCAGTTATGTCGTGACAGCCCTCTTCTTCGGCCACTGTTTAACTATCTCTGCGCCGACCGATTCTGTCGGATCTCTTTCCTGTGGATCTCTTTTCTACAGAAGTCGAGACATAGCGACCACTGCTTTGAATGACTTCCACCAACCCATTGAGGGTTTGGTGTTATCAAAGCGTTTTGTCCGTGGGTTAAGAACTGCCCGGGCATTGAGATCTGTTGCGTCGGGAGGGGATGCAACAGGCACTACAGGAGGGGGCTGTGGGGGGTCGTCGGGAAATAGTCTTCGCCTTATCATCTGAAGACTTGGTCGCTGTGGCGGATGGAGAGGAGTGGGTGGATGTGGCTGTTGGGGCTGAGGAGGTTCGAGTCGTCTTTGCCGTAGTCTTCGACGACGTTTAAGACCACGTCTACAGCTGTCAGAAGATGTAATGCTATGTCTTCGGCGGTATACACAGACCGCTGGCGATGTCAATGGCATGGGTGATATCACTTGACTTCGATGATAAAGCGTGGGTTTAAGACCACTTCTACAGCTGTCAGACGATGTGGTGCTCTGTCTCCGATTAATATGACATACCGGTGCCGCCACTACCGGCGCCTCAACACTGTTTTCAGAAGAGACTCTTCGAAGTGTTGTCCCAAAACTGATTTCTGTCCCATCACTGAGACTACTGACTGTCCTCTCAGA
>JAQIXR010001045.1:0-16144 GCA_034700825.1 Quadroppia sp. Gr-Ori-00064
ATTCATACAATTAAAAAATAGTTTCGTTTCAACCCCTGAACCGAACCCTTCACTAGACTTAACAAGAATATTGATGTCTGTTATGAAGTGAACAAAAGTTATGCGAATAATAATAAAAATGTTTTTTTGTTATTCAAAACCAAAAGCAATTGTTTGAGAATTCAAGGATTTATAAACAAAAAGAGAAAGAAGTTTTGGTCTAATTTTAAACAGTATTAAAACCATAACAACCGAGTGATCAGATTTGGCATCTCCTCATCCAATCATAGCTACCAATGAATACAAATTTATGGCTCAAAACTAGACATTCATACATGATATAAGGGATAGGGTCTTATGAATCGGAAGTCTTTTATTATTTGTCAGTGGATTAAGTGTTTCGTTGAGAATAAACAGTGAATGAAGTGTTTATATAAACAACTTATAGCTATAGAAGCGAACAATTGTGGTATAAACACAACTTTCTTACATATTGTTTGAAATGTGAAAACTTTTATCAAAATTATATTTAAATGAAAATATATTTTAATTAAAAGTAAAGCATTTGAAGAAATGACTGCTTTATGACTGAGTGTTAAGAGAAAGTGTTGTAAGTATTGTTTCATCTATTTTTATAACCTCTCCTTTCGTTATCCTTCGCGATATATGTTTATAAATATAGTCGTGGAAAGGGATGCACATTCATTCTGTGTTAAGCAATAGCGCAAAGTGGAAGAGTAGTTATACCCGAGCGCTTGTATTGAAGCTTTGTATTCGTGAAGGCATTAAAAGAGCGGTTATAAGGAAGAGAATGACTTCAGCTATGCATCAATACTCTACCATTAGATCAAATCACAACCCTTTCGACAAGAATTGCATTCTCGATATGGGCTTCGATGCCAAACCAGTGCTCTGTGAGGTCGAGTTCGAGGTGTTCGGGGACGTGTCGGGTATGGCATTCAATTTCATTAGCAATTTATTGTAAATCTTATAATATGTGAAATAACTGTGAAATTAACGCAAATTTAATTATAAGCTATAATATATTTAAACATTATTTACAAAACTGTTAATCAATTCTTAACATAATTTTATGCGATATTAGGCTTATATGTCAAACATTATGTCAATGTCATAAGAATTCTTGTTTTGAAATCTATTTTTAAAACTTTGATTTTCGTTAAGATTTTTGAGTTGTTTTTCATGCTTTAAATTCTGTGATTATATTTTGAATCAATGTTTTACTTATTATTTTGTAAAATATTAATTAGTTTTAATCTCATATTATTAATAGAAATTGTTTATTAGAGCACAAAAAATGAAGACTTTATTGTATTTATATATTTGGATCAATAGAAGAATATTCTTATTATTCTTTGTGTGTTTTTTGGCAAATAATCAATGAATTATTTATGGTTTTTTGATTAGATTGTATTTTAACATAAATTTTGTTATATTTTTGTTTTATTGCCAATAATTATACAATTGATGAAAAATTTTCAAATTCGATACTTTCATATTAATAGTCATTAAAGAATATTCTTTTAAATTCAATTACAATATCTTATGTTAAATGCATTTTAAATATAAAAGTCTTTCGATTTGATCATAAGATTTCTAATGAAGTGAAGTGTGAATGATGTAAATGTTTGGCAAAAACTATGAAATTCTTTTAGTTATTAAAACTATAGCAAAAAATATCACTTTTTCTAATCGAGTGAAACTTTTATGATTTTATCAAACTTTAAATCAATTTATAATTAAGTTGTTTTCAAATTTAATATTTATTGATTGCTATCAACAAAAACTCATTAAAAAAGTTATTTTTAAGTAAAAACTTGTTTTCAATTGTCTTTGACATACATTATGTCATCAAAAACAAGATTTTCATTCACTTTTAAGTTAATATTTATGTTGTATTTCATAGTTATTTTGAATAAAAACAAAGAAAATGCAATTCAAACATAATATTAATTATTGTTTATTTGGATTTAAGAGAAAAAGTTTATATAAGAGATTATTTTAATCCCTCAAACACTTGACAATCAAAACAATATGCAATTGATTTGTATTTTGTTTTGTCTTTAAAACAAAACATTTAAATATTTATATAAATTTCATTCAAAAGACTTTGAGTTTTGCTTTCAATGCAAAAAAAAACTAATCAAAACATTTGATCATTTATTTTTAGGAACATTTTTCACCCGGGTATGTATGCACACACTACAGAGTAGTGCCTCATCTCAACACTTGAACAGTAGATTGAATGTCAAGAAAGCCATTAATAGAGCCATCAATTTGTTTGAGATATAAACCATTTTATGAATTAAACAATTCTTTAAAACATTGAAAATTAGAAAAATTATGAATCAATTCTAAGATGAGATAATTTTCATATAAAAAACAAAACAATATTTTTTAATACTTTTAATATATTTACAAATATTTAAAAAAAATGTCAGAATTTATGCTAAATATTAGTTTTTGTTCAAATTCGTCAAAACTTTATATAAATAGTACGCGAAAGACATGTGCGAGAAGTTGAGCCTTAAGGGTTGGATACGAGTGTCTCCCAGGGGTACGATCTATGGCCAGATTCAGGGGGATAAGAACAGCGTCGACGAAATGTATGTCTCGAATAGAGATATTGTTTGCTGTACTCAATCATTATGACAACACATAGGGCTCTATGGTTGAGACTGCAGGGAAGTCCCGGTGCCCGAATTGAGCAATGTCGTTTCAAGAATTGGAAAGTCATCGACAGCTGTGACTTCAGGAACTTCTCAGTCAGATATTGAACGTCAGAAATAACACAAGATTTAATAGACTTAAAGTTGAGTCACTTAACCCATAACCTTAAGGTCAGTCCTATTCTCATAATATCGATAATAACTATTCCTTTCGACTGTTTTTAAGAGTCATTTGTTGTTTAAATATTAATATTTTTATTAGAAAATTCTGTTCAAAATGTGTTCAAAATATATGCAATTTTATTACATATATTTACTGTTTAAATATATTCTTAAATTAATGTTAAATTTCTAATTAAAACACATAATAAATGACCAAATATTCAATCAATTGATGTTTAACTCAAAATTATTTTCCTTATATTATATATGAAATTCAGTTACAATGAAATCATTTTAGAATTACTTCGAATAACGTCTAGAAATTTGATGAAAAATTTTCAATTATTGCCAATATTTTTGTGTTTAATTTAATGTCAAAATCAATTTAAAAGGAAATTATAGACTATTTTCCAATAATGATATCATTTCATTGAAATTAATCGCTTTCTCATTGAATGTGTGAATGACTTTGACTTTCCTCTCATTCAAATGAACTTCAAAAAAGATATTCATTTAAAAGGTTTTAATATTTTTCAATTAATTAATAAAAATTGAAATATTATTCAATAATTAAATAATTATAAATATATTTAAAATGGTTTTCCTTAAACAACAAGTGAATAGAATAGAAGCACCTGGCTACTTGAAGAATATTTATTACTGTATAGCCAATCATTGACTTGAGTGTGCGCTGTGTGAATTGACTAGACTGTCAAGGTCAAATATGTTAGATTAACACTATTGTTATTTAGTGCTTTTAATAAAGCATTTCTCAGTGAATGATAACTAAAATTATCCCGAATTTCAATGCATTGTTTATGAGATGTTACTTTCAAATGAAAAGTTAATATTAATTTAATTCAAGAAATATCAAAGAAATATCTCACTGACAAGAATGAAAACTCTGACCTCGCTCTTTCCATTGGGCACCCTTAGGGGCACTATTGCCTGCTTTGTAATTGGTGCCTATTATGGGATATTAACCTCTTTTGTGACACTAATCGATGTCTTGAAATATCGTCAAAAGTTCTTTCACGTCAAAGAGCGGACACAACGTCCAAAATGTCTGACCGACGAGACATTGGGCGAACACAACTATATTCAGTGCAAAGTAAGTCTTATTTCATATGAAGTGAATATTTTTGTTAGCATTGATTTCGACACAGAATGTGAAACTTCATTACATATCAAAAGGCGATCCAAACAAACCATTAATGCTATTCCTTCACGGATTCCCTGAGCTCTGGTACTCTTGGAGACACCAATTGAAGGAATTCAGTCAAAATTATTTTACGGTCGCTATAAGTATGAGAGGTTATGGCGATTCCGACAAACCTGAAGGTATTCTTCAATTAATTGCTAACAATTAGCCATTGAATGCATTGTCTTAAGGAGTGGTCAACTATTCCATCGACAAACTGGTTGAAGACGTCAGAGATGTGGTCATCGGTTTGGGAAAACAAAACTGTATTCTTGTGGGACACGACTGGGGAGGTATTGTCGGTTGGATGACAGCAGCACAATATCCAGAACTGGTGGACAGGTTTATAGTATGCAATGCACCCAATTATAAGGCATTCACACAAACCATTGCAACCAATTGGAGACAGTTCCTCATGTCTTGGTATCAATTGATGAACATTTCCATTGATTTTCATTTACTATAATTTATATCACATTCAGGTATGTCTTCCTCTTCAACATGCCATACCTCCCTGAGCTTCGCTTCAGATCCAATGATTTGCAACTATTGGACATAATGTTCAAGAAGTTGACAAATGTGACCAAAGATGACATCGAAGCGTATAAATACCACTTCAGTAAACCGGGTGCTTTCACCGGTCCTATGAACTACTATAGGGCTATACAGCGCGGGTATGGCCAAGACTTGTGGGACAAAGTGGCCAACAAACGGATCACTTGTCCAACTCTTGTCATTTGGGGTAAACATGATTTGGCATTGACTTCAACCCTGGCCGCCGATAGCTGTAAGAGTTGTGATCGATATGTCATTAAAATGATTGACAACTGTTCCCATTGGACACCAATGGACAAACCAGACGTTGTCAACAAATATATGACACAATTCTTGGCCCAAAAATTTGCTTAACATTTATTGAAATCTTTAATGAAATAAAACTAACGAAAAATGTTTACAATTTTTTGTAATAATTCATTAATTCTTTAAATGTAAGAAATATTTTATTTTCCAGAATTAAAACCCTTTTATATTATCTAATATTATCTCTCATTTGAATCACATCTAAAAATATATTAAAATAATTAATGAAACGATTCGTTAATTAATAGGAATTATATGAAAATAACTTAAATTCAATTCTGACTCTTGTATTGCATTAGTGGTCAACGAATGGTCTAAAAGTAATGGCTTTTAATCTTAAATACATTTGTTGTTCATTTGCATGGATTTTGTCGATATCCGATATGAAAGCCCCGGGCGTTCTTGGCATTATTTGATACGAATCTGATCTGAAAGGGGCCGGGAGTGGAGTCAGTCATGACCGTTCGGTGCACTGAACTGGCATTTCCGAAAGGGTTGTCCTGTCTGTTGGTGAGCCTCACGAGTCCATTGTCTGTGAGTTCACTGTTGTCTGCATTGAGTTTCCCAACGCCTGAACACAAACGCATTCCTCCGATCACAATGAAGTCGTCCCTACACTCGGCCACTACTGGCCATTGAGCCGAGAATCCAGTGATATGTTCAGCTCCGGAGCCAATAGCGAATGGAAGGGTTCCGTCGGCATCGCTGGACAGTTCATAAGTGACCGAACAAAATCCGGGCTCTTTTTTGATGCATATCATGTAATCGACATCATTGGGATAGCCTTCGTTCCTCTCCCCGATCAGGTCGTCCTCATCCGAGTCATAGTTGAAACTCTTGATCACTCCATGGGTTCCCGAATAGTATTGGAGACAATGAGGCGGAGCTGTTGTCACACAAATCAAGCAAATCATCGATCAGTTAATGAGTGAATGAAAGCTAATATCCACTGAAAGACTCAACTAATGAGTGATTGGTTTTGTAATTCATTTATAATTTCATTCAATTAAACAAACTTTTGATAGACTTTCAGATATGAGTCAAACGTATAATTGATTATAAAATGAGATAAATTGCATTGAGTGCACGAATGGGTACCTGAGCTCTCGGACTGACAGGCGATTTGAGTGATGAGCACATCGAAGCGCCGTCGGTATGAGCCCAACATCATTATATGAAGACTGACCACTCCTGACTCATCGACGCCGATGTAGTCTATAATTAATGAGCGATTTTTTCGTTATAAAAATTGATTATTAGTTTTGATTCAAATTATAAACAATTAATGAATTTGATATCAATTGAATCAAACTTAAGATAACGTCACAAATGTGTGACCAATACATACAGTGCTGTCCACTATTCAGTCCACATATCTTCGGTATGATATGGTTCTCATTTTGACCGGAAATCGTGAATATATCCTGAGAACAGTTACCCTCCAATGGCTTTCCAATGTCGAAGGTTCTGAAGTCGAGTCTCAGTTGACATATATTTGGAGATATTTTACCAATTTTTGTGCGACAAATGCGAGACCTGTCGTATGTTTCGGGGAAAGTGGGGTTTCGGAAATAGACATACTTTTCGGCCGCTGTCTCACCACAGCTCACGTCGAACAGACAACAGACAGCACCAGTGGTTTTAGCTGTGGTGGACTGTGCACTACATCGGCCCATAGGCATACCTCCTCGACGAACACATTCGGATGCCTCATAACAGGTACCTTTCCTACTATCCGGTGCCGTACAGATATCCTCATCAACTGATTCACTAGTGATGTCATGCAATGGATTCGTATCGTCGACAAACACCCCGCCGGGTCTACTGGCGCTCAGGGATGAAGAGCTGGGATTGAAGTAATAGGTGGCCGCTACTAAAGGTCGATTTCCGCCGTTCCCATTCGAGAACATTCCTATTCATAACAATTGATAACTAATTCGGTTTTAATAGAATTTAATTAAAAATATGTTTCAAAAGTGTTTTTGTTATCAATTTCTTAAACTTTTTTTTCACTAAAACTTTTTAAACATTTTTAATGATTTAAATCCAAAAACATTTCATTTGAATAAAAATTGTTAATTAAATTGAATTTATATAAAAATATTTTAAAATTCAAATCAAATTTTCATAAAATATATGAATATTAATAGAATAAATTGAAATGACATGTCTTAAACATTTTACACATACCCAGTGGCATAAGTGGTGGTGCTGGTGCATCGTTGGTCCTTTCTATATATCCTCTTGCAATTATCAAGGTGAATTGTTCACACACTATAATAATACTGATTAGAGCACAGACTATAAGCCGTTTGATAAGCATTTTTTGATGTCTAAGCGATTGATGTTTTGAAGAGTTATATGACTTATAACTGAAATTATTTCATAAATAAAACAAAGCTTTTGTCAAATATAAGGCTTTTATATACTCTAGGAATGAATAGAAGTTTTAATTGAAAACAATTGGCCGAACATTCACTTAATGTTAACGACACTTCCTTTGGGATCGGGAGATGGTTTGGCTGATCAGGTATGGGATGCCACTAGTATTGACCCTTTACTAAACCAATTCAATTGTATTGACTATCAATGTGACTGAACTTTTGTTGGGACACCCGATGAACAGCCTGTTAGTGGCGTAACCCTAATATCTTTGCAAGTTTTGGATCTTTTCTATGAAACAAAGTTTATATCAAAAGAGTTTTTATCAAAATAAATGTTTTATAAATTGATTCAAAGTATTTCATTTGTTGAGAAATTATTGACAAATATCTTAATAATTGTCTCAACGTATGTGAAACTATGTCCTAATCCGCCACTCATTGATATCGGTTCAAAATAATATAATGATATGTTGTCCCTGTTTTTCATCATTGTTTGAGCACAGGATGCACTCTATGGTCCAAAAGAGCCACATGAGGAGAGGGCCAGAGTGTGAGGCCATACCTAACCATCCGAATAGACATAATAGTGTCACAAAAAATATTGAATTGTTTTGATCCCAAAAATTCTTTATCATTTGCTATACTATCAAAAAATCACAAAAAATAAAAAATATTAGATATTATTATAATAAATATTTGACATTTCGAGCAATTATTGCATTATTTGACACAAAATATACAGAATATTTTATATGAATCCAAGCATTGAAACTATTTGTAGTAATTTTAGTTAACAATTGATTTTGTAATAATAGAAAAAATCTTAAAGTATTCAATGAATAAAATGTTTTCAACATTTATATCAAACAATGAAAGAGTATTTTAATTATTATGAAGTTTTTGAAAAATTAAATAAAAAAATTGAAACCAGAAATGATTTTCTCTTCTCTTGTATTACAAAAGAAATATTAAATTATATTAAATTAGTTAAAGAAATAAAAATGTTTTTCAAATGTCTATATTATTTGTTGAGTATTTAAATTCAAAGTCATTTTTTAAACCAATGTTTCTCACAATTAATGTATTAACAAATGGATTGAAAGCCAGGAGTAGTAAACGTGGGGGCAATTAAGGGGCGGTTATAAATGATATTTTGGAAATCACTAAATTGTCTATATATGAGGCATTCACTTATGTTTTGTATGAATAGGCATACCTGGCCTTACCTCACAAGGCATATGAAGAGATAACACAACTATTATTCACTCATTTAATGAGACATTAAATAAGTCATAAAAATAAACATTTTATTACTTATTATATTTTGACAAAATTTAATCAATTTTTCAGTTGAAGACAAAAAATTCAATATTTTTTGTTTTGAATATTTTTAAATCATTTTTAGATCAAAAATTTCTCTGAAAATCAAAGAAAATGATTGAATACTAAGTCTAATATTTGATATTTTTATGACTTTCGAAACCGAAAATCAAAGCAAAAGTGATATAAAAAGAAATTCAAAAAATTTGATTCATTTATAAAGAAATATTTAAATGAATAACTAATTGAGTGATTAATCATTTGTGTAAACCATTGATAACACATATCATCACTAAATTGCTATTGAATTTCATGCCTGAAGTCGGACATCAATAGAGCGCCGCCTCTATAGTCATGGTTGAGGTCAACAATAATTTGAATTATTATTTAGTTTTTATAAACATTTTTCTCTCAATCAAAAGAAAGAGAAAATTGAATTTAAATCGATATTTAATATACGAGTCATTCAATAATAATAGAAAAATTTTGTCAAAATTGTTAAAAATCATTGAATAAGTCGAGCGAAGAATTGACTTAACGGCTAATTACACGGACAGCAGAGCACAGGTAGGTAGAGATGACTCGTTGACTAAGATATATAAACTCAACAATCCGTGAGAAAAGACTTTTATTATAATATAATGAATGAGTTTTTCTATAAATGTTTTCTCAAATTTCATTTGGTTTTTGGTTTTGTTTTTCTTTCAAATCATTTCATTTGTCGATTGGTATAAAAAATGCAAAACTTTTTCTTTTATTCTTATCGTTGCATAAGATATGAATGTTTGATTGGGACGGGTAGATAGTGTCGTCCCTCTATAGTGTGCGATTGTGAGTGAGGGCTGCATTGCCTCCCAAACTGCCTGTGCAGGTAAAGTGTCATTCAATGCACACAAATTGGAGGGGAACCACACCATACACATGAATGAGAGGTCAGGGGAATAGGGATGTAATAGTGAGCGAAGGATCTTTAGCACAGAGATAAATGCCTAACCAATGAGCTGTGGGACTGGGCTTTAGAGATGATGACAACCAAATTGGTTTCATTTGCTCTGATAACTACTCATCGCTTCAAACACTTGAGAAAAGTTTTGTTAAAATTATTTAAAAAACAATAAGAGTTTGTTTGAAAGTATCTTCGATTCAACTCTTGATTTCATCCTCTTTGAAGAGTAGCCGAAGATTTTTTTTATCTCATTTTGCAAATGGAATATAATATTGGTTTACAATACAATCGATTCGCGAATTTCACATCAAATCCATTCTTCGCACAGAATTTCGCCAACAATTCTGTTGTCACCCAAAATGCAAATCAATGTTTTCAATGTTTGGATCAGCCTTTCATACGAAGCCAATTACCACCAAATGTCAACTCATGTCATATTCAGAGCACATTCTGTCCCAAAAAGTTGTGTTTCCAAAAGCAAGCCATCGCTCCATCGACTTCTGCCTCGCCTTCAAAGCATTCATCGATTTTCACAATTGACTCAATACTCGACAACAACACCAAACCCGTCATCAATAGTGACAACTCATCCACACATTCCTCGCAGTCTAATAATCAGATCATAGAGTCTATAGAAGAGGACAAGTCGTTCAATGCGGACAACGAGAAAACTATATATAATTGGTTGAGATGTACTCGATATAAACCACCGAAAGTTAAGAGTGAGTCAAAAGCTATGAAATCAATGAAAAATATGTCAATTGTTTTATATTGAATACAAAGAGCGCACAATTGGAGCCGAAAAGCGTAAGGCTATAAACAGAGGGCCGAGAATACCGTTTACGACGAGTCAGATAAAGGAATTGGAGAACAAATTTCGTGAAACCCATTACTTGAGTTCATTGGAAGTGAACTTTTTGGCACAAAAACTCAATCTCACGGATTCGAGGGTTTGTTTGACATTCATTTCATTGTTGTTTTTACATATTTTTCACTAAATTAAAGCTTTAGTATTAGGTAAAAAATAATTAAAATACTGCTGATCATGAATTGATCATGAACATTTCAATTATTCAAGGTTAATTATTGATGACAATATCTTTAATGACAAAATAACTTTCAAAAACTATAAAAATAATGTGAATCTCATTCACAGTTAGTATTGAAGACATTGACAAAGAAAACAATTAAATGAAGAAATGATTGTCTGATTGTCTGGTATTGTGTATCAAAAGTGGACATCTGTCTGTCTGGTGCCCAAACTCTTCACCAAAAATTACATTAATTGCTCTTTTATTTTCTAAACCCAATTGTCTTCAAAATTGTGAATTCAGCCAAAAATAGTGACCGAAAGAGGAGAACGACATCACATATGTGTTGTCAACTCTTTGAGTCCAATCCAAACCACAGCTAATCCTTACGAAGAGTTTATGTAAAGCTTAAAAATAGGTGAATATATGTAAAGCGGTTTTTCACCTAATTTTATGAATAGTTTAAACACAACAAAAACATTTTGGTTTCATTTGTCACTCGTTATGAACTAAAATACTCTATGGTTTGAGTGCGTGAGAGCTCTTCCGACCAAAAGCATAGGTATTGAAAGACAAGATTTTGTGACAAAATTATTGTATGAACAGTTAGTTTTGGGATTACATTACCATCTCTTTGTTGCACTGAATGCATGAAAAGCAGATTAAGTGCTCTATAGTTAAGGGTCTTAATATGACTATCGGTTCGGTCGGACAGAACAGGATATCACTCCCTTTGATATACTGTGCGTTCACTTAATGCTCGCAAAACTCATTATATGTTATTTATACCATGTTTTGGGTTTTGTTTGCATTTCAGATATTATAATAATAACAGATTGACTACATTTACAATAAGTTATGTGCCTCAACATACCAGTCAATTGCACCTAGGACATTCTGTCTAAGTTTAATCATTAAGAGAACATACCTTTTAAGACAACTGCTCTATTGATGTGAATATTCTATATCTAGTAATGAAATAAAACATGAAATGAATGCATAATTAATAGTGAATTGCATTTCGCGTATGTTTTCAGTGATTGACCGAAATTTAGACCATATATTGTTTGCCAATAGTTTTCTATTACAATATTCAATACATTTTCATTCAAATTATTGATTGAATGAGAGAGAGAGAGAGAGAGAGAGAGAGAGAGAGAGAGAGAGAGAGAAAGAGAGAGAGAGAGAGAGAGAGAATTGTTAAACAATTTTTCATATTATTATATATCGATGGTTTGGTTATACATATTCTTCATGTCTTTTGAAAAGTTTTCAATAAATTGGTCGACATTTACAACAAATGCATAGTTTTTATGAATAGAAGAAGTTTTGAATGAAAAATAAAGGAATCATTGGTTGAGGCAAACAAATAGACAGTATATGTGAATCTATGTCATTATATTGATATGAGTGGAACAGCACCGGTATATGAATGGTACAGTATATGAATGGTATATCGATATATGAAATTATATGAAATTATATGTTGTATACAATTGTTAAATCATGCGTTCATTCACTTTCAATCAAAAGTATAGTTCGCTTTAATTTAATTTATATTTTGTTCAAAATGTTTGCCAAAAGTTTGGTCACAAAATTCTTAACAAATTTTCTTATCCAACGTTTATGTAATTTTCAATAGATTTCAATGCTTTCAATGCATTTGAATTCAACGTAATTTTGTTGTGAAACTTATTTATGATTTCAAACTATGAGATTCAGTACTATATTATGAGATTGCGATCAATGATAACAAAGTTCATCTAAATTATCAAATGATCGAACATTTGAATTAAATTTTCATTTAATATAACATTTAGAGAAATGTCGAATAAATTGCATTTAATTATTAATTTAATTTCCATTTAAAATGAATTCAATTAATATTATAACCAAATGACTGATGAATTTATTTTACCGATCGTTCAAATGATAACAATTTTATGATTTCAAATATTCTTCAACTTTTTCAATGAGTATAGAATTACATAAAGATTTTGACCAAAAATTATCGCGAAATTCGATATTTTTTTCAAAATTCTTTGAAGATTTTAATAGAAAAAGTGATTTTTCAAAGTTTTTGTCTTTTAAACAAATTTCTTAAAAATGATTTTTGCGAAAAATATTTCGAAAACAATTTTTCATTTTTTTGTGAATATAATTATTTTTTGTAAAACATATGAAATTCAAAACTTATTTATCAATAATTTATACAATTTGTAGAATTAATTGTTTTATTGAATATTATTTAATATAAAAAACGAATTATTGAAACATAACTATTATATTCATATCATATAAAAGTTTATTAAACTTTCAAAACTATTATCAATAAAAACCCAATGACAGGAATGGCCAATGAGTTGAATAATTGATTAAATGTTTATTAATTTATCGATGAATTCAATGAAAACTTTCGATCAGAATAATTGTGAATAAGAATAAAATATTTTGCTTAATGTGAATACAGTTAAGCAATGACACGATTTGTGAGCAAATGTTAGAAGATTTGCTATATTAAGGAATATTATGAATACCTCCCGGAAAGTGGAAAGTGATGTCTTTGGGAGTTATATTCACGCAATCGAGTCGTTTGCAGTTAATCACAAGTTTCTGTATGTCTTTTAGTGTACATTAGCTTTAAGTGAACGCTTCAGTCATTCATAGCATTCATTCAGTCTTTATCTCAATACTAATCAACGCTTTTTGTTATGCATTCAAACCTCTGAACAACAGATCCGTATTTGGTTTCAAAACCGTCGCGCAAGAGATAAGAGGGAAAAGAGATCAGAAGATTCTCTTAAAGATGCAGAAGAAGGTGATGAGTCTGGAGCAGCGCCGATAGATTTTATGGGCGCCGACACGAACGAAATTTATTTGATGGATGAGCGAAAGAAGGCTCCACTGGTTCTTAACGGCCACTGAATATTCACAATCACTGGTCTCAATGTTGGGTCACTTCGACTAAAATCTGCTTATTTTTCCACTAAATTTGTCTTCAAATCAATTAAACATCGAATCGATTATAATTATTATATCAAATATTTTAAATATTTATTTTAAAAACTTTTTTTAAATATTTAATTCTCACTAAAAATATGTATAAATTTATTTTATACTCATATTATGCGTATAATTATTCTGTTAATAAATTTATCGAATATTTGGATATTTTTTTAATAAAATACAAACTCTTTTATAAATATAATATTGTTTTCAACCCTTAAACTCCATTATCTAAAAAATAAATATTTTTATAACATATTTATATTTATCTATTTTTGTATAATTTAATGAAAAATAAAAAATATTTATTATTTAATGTTTGAATCACTCGATTATATCCACTCTTGTTGTCATTTATGGCTTATATTCTATTGAGATATTGATTGTGTTTTTTCGTATTATTTTATTTTATGATAATTTGTACAAAAATTGCAGCAAAACATGTAATGAAATGAACAGTTTTTAAGGGAAATGAGTTATAAGAAAAGATAAGTTATGTTCAAAAATAATTTCAAATGCTATCATAAAAACATGTAAAAGAGATTTCAAGCCTTAAGTCAATTATTTTAATGTTCTCTCCTTTGAATAACTGCTTAACTGTTATTTGAGTGCAATATTGAAACATAAAATAATGAGTTTTCATAACAACGAATATTCTGTTATATATTAAATACAATTTTAATGACAGTTAAGTGTAATTCACAGTCAGATGAGTTGATACTATGAGTCGTTAGGGCTCTAGAAATCTGACTTTTTATTCAATAAAAAACATTTAGTGATTTAAAAGAGAAAAAAACATTATTTTCATTTGATATACATTTGAAAAACGTTTCAATTGTTATCGCAATTAATTTAAAAATAAATAAAAATGTTTACAATGTTTTCACATCTAATGATAAGTTTTTTTCTCATTTGAATCATTCAACAAAATTAGTGCTAATTATCGGCGAGTTTTGAAATTAAATGCAATAAAAATTTCAAATTATATGACATTTGCAATCAAATTATAAAATGCTTTTTCTCTCATATTATAGAAAAGAAAATAAAGTCATAAAAACGTTTTGATATTTGAAGGGAAAAAACATATATAATAATAATTTAATTACATTTAGACATTGGTTTAATGAGTCCTAAACATGATTTTATAATTGGGTTTTGTGTCTAAATGTTTGAAATGTATTGAAAAATATTATCTCTATTATAGCTAACTTTAAAGGGGACTAAATAGACATTGGATTCTTGTGTGAAAAAGTGTGTGATAGAGATAGCATTGAATGACAACAACTCTATTATTCGTTATGTTTAGTCATATTAATCATATTGTTATATAAAATATAATTAAAGATATTTTATAGTTGTGTTCATTGTTTCACTGTTCAGAGGCTCTCATTGTCTCTCTGTTTGTATGTGTTTTACGCTTCCATTCAATAGCACAATGTCTATGATGTGGTGGTTGGCCCCCACTCTTCACAGCCTCCGACAGATATATCCAGTGCTGAAACGATTGATAATTTAAAGATAAAGTGCGTTAAAGTGACTCAAAGACAAAAGACTGTTCAATGGATGTGCTCTTGTTTTAGGAGAAATTTGTTGATAGCGATAACAAACTTTTGCGAGTCTTTTATAATAAAAAATTATTAAATTAATTAGTTTTCACTGAACAAAGACTTTCATTGTTTGATACTCTGAACAGTTTTGTTGTATAAATACTCAACTCTTTATATCATATTTAATAATAGTCACAAAATTTTATTTTTATCTGTATTTCACTTTTGATGTGATTTTAAATCATAAAAATCTTTATTATTATTCATTTATTTCATGATATTATTTATGTATGACTTTTTGGATGATTTGAATTGAATTTTAATGAGTTTTGGATTAAATTTTGAAGTATTAGCAAATTATATGTCAAAATGTGAGACAAAAATACAATTATATTAAAAAAGATTTACTCAATTGACATGAATTGACAAAATATCACATTATAACTGATCCGGTTATTGATATTTTGAACATTTCTTATAAAACGAAAGATTGAATAAATGTTTCAGTATTTCATAGAGCGATGAAACACATGAAAGGAAGTACAATAAGAGAGAAAAGACTGGATTTGTGTTGAGTTGTAAAGAATTTGATGAAAGATATGATCTTCGAATGCGGTTATAATAATAGAGGATTGCATTAGATTTTGATGTCTATAGTCTATAGTCTTCACTTCGATATGGATGTGATGTCAAACCACACACCATATGTATCAATAAATGAGAGCATTATCTCTGACTCGAAAAATGTTTAACACAAAAGTCGTTTGTAAAAAGTGAATGAAGTGAATGAAGAATACCAGTGCAATGCCTGTGCAATGCCAGTGCTCAACCAGAGCAACACAAGTGTATAGTTTTTCTAAAATCTTTTGACATGTGATAGAAGTGACAAAAATATATAATAATAAAATAATAGAGATTTCACTCACGAGTATTAGAAGAGAATGAGTGGATTGTGAATGAGTGAGAGTGAGTGAGAGAGAGAGAGAGAGAGAGAGAGAGAGAGAGAGAGAGAGAGAG
>JAQIXR010001046.1:0-16129 GCA_034700825.1 Quadroppia sp. Gr-Ori-00064
ACCGCATTGTTGTAATGAGTGACCAAAGGCCGAATAATGTGACCAAAGACTCGAATGAAGTGACACTCAATTTGAAACAAATGCTTTTGATTTTGAATAAACTGATGATATTGTTGAATAAAGTGATAAATTTGTTTAAAACACTGTAAAATCCAATTAATTATATATTTATTATTAATTATAACAAAAGTTTTTATCGAAATTAATTGTTATATTGTTTTCTATGCAACCATTCATCAAATTGAGGGTCAATTTAATTGACATTATTGCCAATAATTTAATTAAAACTTTTATTCAGTTATAAAACAATGAAAAAACGATTTGTTTTTCATTTTTGAAAATTCAATTTTATGTTAAATACAGAATATTCTGTGATATGTATTCAAGCAATTGGTGTCCAATGCTATCGATATGTATTATAAATACGAATAAATCATTTGATGAAAACCTCTATAAAGTCAAAATAAGGGGCAAATAAAGGGGCGACAAAACAAAAATTGTTTGAAATTTTTATTCACAAAAAATTTAATGAATATATAAATAAAAATCAAATTAAGACTCAATTTTGAAGTCAAAATACGGCGAATCGAAGGCCTGAATGCGGACATAACCGTCTTCGCCACCACTGCTGAAACTCTTGCCGTCGGGATGAAAGGCCACGGATTGAATTGGTCCAAAATGACCTTTCACTCGACCGAACTCTTCCTCGAATATTAAATGAAAAAATCTGGCCTCGAATTTGCCGGAGCGGGCGGCAGTGGTCGTCACCTCCATGGCCTCTTGACCACCCCCTAAGACCACGTGATCTCTAACCGGCGAAATGGCCGCTGAATTGACCGGACGTTCCGTTTTGAAAGTCTTCATGTGTTGAAACGTTTTTGTGTCGAACAACTGATCCAATGATTGCATATATCATCAAAATATGATAACAAATGACTCGAGAAGTCATACAAACCTTTGCTGTCGTGTCTTTAGAGGCGGATATGAAGAGAGTCTGATCTTTATTGTACTGCAAGTCATTGATTTGACTCTTATGTGAGTTAATCTCTTTCTCCTTAGTCTTCGGTTGTCTCACATCCCAACTCACGATATTTCCGCTCTCGTGGCCAGTGATCACCGTCTCGTCCAACGGTCCCCACAGACTGGACGTCACTTTAGACATACCCATGTCTTTGATGGACATCGCAGTCGACTGTCCTTTCATGTGATCGGCGTCACTAATGTCGATGATATGCAGTTCCGGTTGCATTTTCATCGCCTGATCCGTTGTGTAAAGAATCAATTTTCCACAATAAGAGAAACAACAGCTTCTGACGGATGTGTTGGTCTGAATGGTGTTCAACTCCCGACCCGTCTCACAGTCCCATATCCTCAGAGTTGAATCTCCCCCTCCCGTCACCACTCGTGTTGTGTCCCAATTGGCATCAATACTCCAAACGGCGCCGTTGTGTCCGTCGAAAGTGCCCAGACGTTCACCATTGATAGTGTACCACACATTGGGTGTACTGTCTTTGGAGGACGAGAAGAGTAGGTCTCCCTCTCTGTTGTACTTGATCTGTGTTATGGACCTCTCGTGTCCGTGAAGAGCGTACGGCTTCTGGACATACGTTCACATCAAATGATCTTTAGTTTCAAATAGTCTTTGATTATCTCAACAATACTTACCATTGAATTGATGAATAGTTGTCACAATAGTTGTCACAAAACACAAAACTATTGACTAATGTTTGGTCGGAAACGGAAACCAATTGGTCTCATGTGTTGAGGGTTTGTCTCATAATATTCATGTGAAGTCATGTCTAATACAGGAGTGAAAACAAACTCATTTTGCAGTCAATTCTCATTCAAAACGTTTTCAAATCAAATGCTTTGCGAAGAAAAACAATTGATTTTCTGATTGAAGTTTTCATTTAAAAACCATTGCTTTTCATCAATGAGTCTATGGTTGGATGTATTGACTGTTAGTCTCATTTGTGTGGATATTATTTAAATATGATTTGTTTTTGTCAAATACAATTAAAAGCCATTGATTTGGACATTAAGTGCGCATAAGTTTATTGGATATGAATTTGTGTTTACATTACTTATAGACAAAAAAGTTATTCAAAAATATTTGAATCGTTTTTCGTGCCATTCATTCGTTCACTCGTTTTGTATTATTATTATTATTTGCTTTTGATTTGAATCTCAAATACAATCAAAAATATTCTGTTTTCACATATAATAGTCAAATGTTTTCTACAATTAAATGAAAATGAATTTAATTATTATTTATTTTATAATTTTATTCATTACTCAATACAAGTAAGTCTTTGGAAATACCCCTTTGTTGTATAAATACCCCTTTGATAATTGTATGCGAAATTCATGTGAAAGCAGAGATTTCAGCAATCATTGAAACTTTGTTTGTCTTTGAATTTAGGCTAAAATTAGATATTTATTTATGAAATGAGTTATCAGTGAAACAAAAAGTTGACAAAACTTTGTTCAAAGTTTTCAATGCTTTTCAACAGATATTATGTTTTGACAATAAGTTATATAATCTTTAATTCATGTAATCCTAAATCAATTGATTTGTTTTCTCTGACATTGTCTTCAGCTGTGAATTGTGGCCAATAGTAATAACACCGAAAAGACTTGAAATTAATTCAAAGTCAAATATAGTGATCATATCATCGAGAAGTGAAGCAATCGATGTCTCGCTCATCGACTATAAGACACAAGAGTTGATCCAAACCCACAAATACCATGTGATCAAAGGTATGACAAAGAGTTATTCAATCATTTATTATGTAATTATTATTTACAAATCATTTTAAATAGTTTTCCTTATCTTTCAATCAATCAAAACCATTGCTTTTGAAAACTTTTAGACAATTATTCATTGAATGCTTTTTAATACAAAAACTTTTTTATCTTTGATTTCAATTATATTATCTAATCTTTAAATCCAAAAACACTTTCAATATTACACTAAAAACCACTATAAATGCATATATTATTTAAATATTTTGTTTTTTACTTTATTTGAATGAAAAATAAACAAATTTAACAATTTTTAATCAAAACAATTACATAAAGCCATTCGTAATGGCTTTGACAATGACTTTGAAATGTATTGATTTTGGTATAGATTTATATGTATTCAATGATAACATCTTTTCTACAAAAAGAAGTTCTTTGAAAAGCATTACTGTTTTTGATCTATAATTAGTTTCTAATCTTTATATAACACACATTCCTTACATCCCAGTCCTAACCTCCCATTCCTATCCTCCCGTTCCGTTTGAGCCAAAGACCTTCACATGCGATTTGAAGCGCATTATTGTTTGCATTGTTTTTGTATTCAATAATATAATTATAATGACATAAATTCATCTCATTTTGACTTAACTTTCAATTTTGAATTTGAAAACATAAACATAATTATCATTTGGATGACCTTGCTCTTATCATTATATGATCATGGTCATTATTCAATTCTATAGACTAAATAATCTTAATTCACTTTTACTATTGAACTTTGAGTTTATTTTTCGTTATTTTATAACAAAATTTAATCAAATTTTCTCAAAAACCATCCATTCCTCAGACGAACCGCTCAGAGTTCCTCTGGAAGTGACAAATATCTCGTCTTCCACTCAATCCAAAGCAATACTTTCTGTGATAAGTGGTTCCAAAGGAAAGAGCGAATCACTCATAAAACTAATCCCAAAGTCTGGCTATGCGTTCATACAAACAGATAAACCTATTTATACCCCAAAAGAAAATGTTTTGATACGGATGTTAAGACTTGACGACAGACTCAGACCTCTCGACCAAAAAGTCAAACTAAGAATAAAAGTATTTTTTTAGACATTTTTCTTGAAATTTATTCTCTTATAAGTGAAAGACATTTTCATTCAAACCATTTATCCTTCAAAAGAATTCTCAGAAAATAATCATAGAAGAAACGACTCTAAGCCCGAGTGCACCCAATTATTTCATTGACCATAAGTTCGAGTTTCCGCCCGCACCCAAACTGGGCATTTGGTTGGCAGAGCTCTGGTATGGAGCGAATGTATGTCCACATTTGAAAACATATTCAAACAAAATGTTTTAAAACCTTTTCATGAAATGGTTGTATAGTTTTCATCGAATTCTAGCGTTTCGTTTGAAGTCAAGCAATACGTTTTGCCGACATTTTCGGTCAAAATAAAGTCTCCGAAATTCATACTCGAAAGCAATGCCAACATTTCGGGTTCGGTTCGAGTCGACTATGTCTATGGAAAGCCAGTCAATGGCAGCGTTCAGTTCAAGTTTGGCACTAAAGCACCCAATGGAAGGATAACCTATTTTGGGAGCACAGGCATCAAACAACTGGCTAATGGTTCGGCTCAGTATTTCATTGAGACCAATCAGTTCCGTCAGTATCCGATTGCGTGGTTTCCGTTCGTTAATGGGTTCCGATTTGTCGTCGAAGTCAATGTTCACGAAAGAGCCACCGGAAAAAAGGACAGGGCTTTCGACGAGAGCGGGCTATTCGTTACAACTCCTTACGTCATATCATATAGAAATACCTTTTCTGACTTCAAACCAAATGTCGAAACTTATATTACTGTGAGTTTCATGTCTTCATTAAAACACTTTTTCATTCAGTTCTCGAATAGTGTTTAATATTATAGTAAATATCAATTATTTTTCGGTTCACTGAACCATAAAATAGACATTACTGTGAATTTGGCCCTGAATTATATGAATATAAAATGACATTAATTTCATATTTCTGTTATTCGGACCTATAGTTCATAAACGAGTTTTACAAAAATGATTTACAAAAAGCAAACGTTTATATGAAATATTATTTTAATACAAACATAACATTAAGTGATTAGTCATTTCATAGCTATTTTTCAGCAAAAATACCCCTTATTTAGAAATTAAATCAAAATTGGTATAAATTATGAATTCTTTGTTTCAATTCCTTGACTTAGATTTAGTTTAACAGAGATTTAAAGACAATTGAAATGAATATAATTTGAATCAAAATTCAATTCCTATATTAGGCTCAGGTATACAATGTTTTGGGAGAGACTGTTCCCGAACTACGAGTGAAACTGGGTTTGAGGGACGGTTTGGGTCAAGTGGTCCGACACAGCACTAACTCCAATACCAGTTTCATCGAACTAACAACCGATCATTTCGGCAGAATCTCATTCCCAATCACTCCTGAAGACAGTGTCAGACAATTGCATGTTTGGATCAGAACAGACGACTCGAGTCTATTGAAGACAGAACAGGCAGAACAGGAACACGTCCTATGGGCTGATGAATCCAAGACTGGATTCATCCATATATCCGGTAAATCTAAATACAGCACTTCCTTATCGGTCGGCGATACATACCGGAGCCCATTAGTGACCAGAGGAGCCATATTTTCTGATCGAATATACCTAATAGTCATAAATCGCGGACATATTATTCATTCGGAAAAGATTTCAAGCGATAATGGGATCAAATTAGAGGTAACCAAAGAAATGACTCCAAGTATTCGACTCTTGGTTTTGGCGATCACTCGGACTGAAGAAATGGTTTTGGATTCAATCAAAGTGGATGTCAATGAAGACAAATGTGGTTTCGATATGAGTGTTGAAAATGATGTCAAACAGACTGTTCCGGGAAAGACATTGAACTTGTATTTGAATGGCAGCAAAGGTGATAGCATTGCACTTCTTGGAGTCGATGAAGCAGTTTATATACTCAGAAATGACGACAAATTGACAAAAAGCAAACTATTGAATGAACTCTTGAAATCTGATTTGGGTTGTGGTCCGGGAACGGGATCTGATCTGTCATTGGTTGCGAATAACAATGGACTCAAAATAATTAGCGGCGACACAAAAGTCTTGGACCAAACCGATGATGATGTCTGTCTGAGACGAAAACCCCTTAAGAGGAAGAAACGAAACATTAATATCAATGATATTATCAATACTTTCACCGGATTTCTGAAGAAATGCTGTTTATTAGGTGTTTGGCCAACCAATACCCGACGAAGTTGTATGCATAGGGCAGAGACATTGAAGGAATTCATGCCTGACCACAACCAGTGCTACAATGCCTTCCTCAGGTGCTGTAAAGGCCATACATCGCCACACACTTCGGCGTCCATTTCATGTAATATCACTTTATTATTGCTTACTATTTATTGATTTGTGATATTCAAGATTTGTCTTCAGTTTCGGGCATTGGTATCGATAGAACTCGAATTGGTTCCGGAACTGAAGAATACGTTCACATCGCTTATGAACAAGATTTAGAGGACCAGACATTTATAAGAAAGGACTTCCGCGAGACTTGGCTTTTCGATGTCGTGACTCTTAACCAAAGGTTCGCTTTTTATCGAAAACTTTGTTATAATTTAATCATTATTAAAGAAATGTCTGAATGTCTCAACAGTTCCAATCTATTTCCTGTAACACTTCCTCATTCAATCACCACTTGGTCTGTGACGGGAATGTCATTATCCCCGACCAATGGCTTTTGTATTATGGCATCGCCTCTTCGTTTGCGGACATTTCAGGATATATTCATTCAGATATCACTTCCATATTCTGTGGTACAGAACGAACAAATGGAAATGATTGTCACTGTCTTCAACTATGGACAGAATCGACTTCCAGTTCTTGTCTACACCTACGGAATCGAAGAAATTTGTTCCGAAGCCGAAAGCGTTGGTCAAAAAGCTAAGAAGACATTAATGGTTGATCCGAACTCCTTCGCAACCGTTCCCTTTCCTATGGTTCCTCTCAAAACAGGAGAGTTTGATATTAAAGTGGTCGCCCTCTGGCCGGGGCTGTCGTCTGGAAATAGTGGTGATATTGTCGTCAAAAAGTTGAGTGTAATTCCTCCCGGAGTTACTGTTGAAGAAGATCTCACTTTTCAATTGGATCCGAAGAACAGACAACGAAGACAGAAGAGATCGATTGTTACCACCAAAATAGAGGACGAAATCTTTTCTGAGAATTCTTTGCAGAAGACAGTTGTGAACATTGAGCCCGATTTGACCCGAAATATAGTTCCCGGGACTCGTGAGTGCATTATCGCAGGCATTGGCGATGAATTCGGTGCTACTTCTTATACGACATTGAGTGACATCGATCGCCTCATTCGACAGCCCAAGGGATGTGGGGAACAGACTATGTTATATATGGCGCCCACACTCTATACGCTTAAGTATTTGCGATCCATTGAGAGACTGAATGGAGATCTCAAATATAGAGGACTTAAATACATCAAAAACGGATATAAGAGGCAAATGTCGTTCCGAAAAGATGACGGCTCTTTCAGCGCCTTCCCTACCAGGCCTTCATCTGTATGGTTGACAGCATTCGTAATGAAAGTTCTCTGTCAGTCGAGTCCTTTCCTCAAAGACGACAAATTTGATCCAAAGGTAATCGAAAGTGGACTCAAATGGTTAATGGATGTGCAGAAAAAGGACGGCTCGTGGACTGAAAGACATGCTGTCGTCCACGAGAACGCTTTGGGAGGTGTGAAAGGAATAGTTCCGTTGACCGCATACCTTACCATCGCTTTCCACGAATGTCGTCGAGTACTGAACGACGAATCGAAAGACATCAGAAATTTAGAGAATTCTATCATCAAATCGATTGCAAAATCGGAACAATATTTGAAACTAAATCAAAACGAAATAATCAAAACGAAGAACACATACGCTATGGCTTTAGTGGCCTATTGTCTGACGTTTACTAACCCTCAGAACTCACACAAACTGATAGAGGGTTTGCATTCGACGGCAAACACAGACAACAACCGAAACTATAAGTATTGGCGCCACGAATATGAAGTCGAGGCCACAGCTTATGCACTGATGGCTATCTTGAACTCTGGTAACAGAAATTCTTTGGACGGGCTGTCGATCTCTAATTGGCTTAACTCTGTTCGAACATTTTCGGGAGCCTTTTCCTCAACTCAGGACACAATCGTCGCTTTGGAGGCTTTGTCTCAATATATCGATCAACAAAAAACTCCAAAGAATTCTCTTTCGCTTTTATGTAACATTACTTCACACGATCTTACGGCCAGTCGTTTTAAGCGAGCGCTCGAATTCAACCCCCAAAACGCCCGGATATTACAGACCTTTAAACTCGATAGCGATTCCTCAAAATTGAAATTCACGACAACTGGCGAAGGAATGGGACATATGTTGGTTAAGTTGAAGTACAACGTCTTCGAACCACCGGAAGTGTTGTGTCGTTTCGATCTAGAAGTTGATATAAAAGAATGGAAGGCACCGGCAGAGGGACGGGAATCAGACACACCTTTAATCGACGACAACTTCTTCAAAGACTTTGACTCAGACTTAATCCAAAAGTTGGATCTGAAACACAATCGACAAAAGCGTTCGTTTTGGGATAATTATAAACTTCCGAACCCTTTCCGTCGGCGCAACCCTTCGGCCGAATCTGTGGTTTCGAACTCACAGTCATATAAAAAAAGAGATAATAATGAAAGAAATGACCAAAAAGACGACATCGAACTCAACAGTAATATTAGCGACGATTTTATGTTCAAAAAAAATAATTTGAGTTCAAATTCAATCATAAATAATGACAATAAAAGCAAATTAATTCTTCTCATTGAGACCTGTGTCCGACATATACCCCGGTATTACTCGGACATGAGTTTGATTGAAATCGGAATTCTTAGCGGATATAAACCAAATAAAGACGACTTGGAAGAGATCATCACAACTGAAGACTCACTCGTCTCTAAATATGAAATATCTGAACGGAATGTCGTTTTTTATTTTGAAAAAGTTCCGTTCGGTCGACCCTATTGTCTACAGTTCCGCCAAATGCAAGAACACAATGTGGCCAACATTCAGGCGGCTATGGTTAAGGTCTACGACTACTACCACAAGGGTATGACCGTTTCCAACAGACTGTCTCAATTGTTAACATTAATCTATCATTCCTTCCATTCCTTAAGACCATACCTGTTCCCAATTATACACTCCCTCTCGACTGAGTGGTTACATCGAAACGAAGTGCAATTCAGAAGTGTGTGAATGTGCCAAAAGAGAGAACTGTCCGACGGCTAAGTCATTGATCGAAATCGGAAACATTGCCGAAAAGCGAATCCCAAGAGCCAGAGAGCTCTTCCAGGAATTGGTTTGCCTTAAGAAATACAATTATGTCTTCACCGGAACTTTTGATCGACAAAATGTCACTCAAAATGGATTTAAATTCTTTGAAATGAAAGTCAATTCTGTTCTTAAAGGAAGTAAGTCTTGAATAGCATTTCCTTTCAATTGGTTTCAAATTATATCGAATTCTATTCAATATTTTAGATCTCAAGAGAAGTGATAAGTTTGGTCTGAGTGTGAATCCAGAATGTAATGACTTAGTGGTGACTGAGGGCAGGGATGGCATAATATTTGGTCATTTCAATGAAAGAATCGGTCATTTGAACGGTTCGTCTATTGTTTTCGACACCACTTATGATATCGCAGACGAAACTCGAAAAAGTATTTTGAATTTAATCAATAATTTGGAGCAAAAGATCAAAAAAGAGAACTGGAGTTGTCCTGCAAATTAGGCCCAAAACAGGGGTATTAACCAAATATTTAACCAAACGTTTTCTCATTTACCTCTTTATATACATTTCCTATGAATTGTATGAGTTTTAATCCATAGTCAAAAGAGCTTTGAATTGACTTTGTTTTCAGAATCGATTGCATTTACAAACACTTAATGTCTTTCCAATCAATCGCTTCAAGAAATAAATTATTAAAAGTAAAGACAATCAATGAATGCATTCGAGAAGAGTATATACACTAAGATATAGTGAAAGTCATTAATCAATTCATTACTTAATAAACGATTTTTAATTATAATTTATAAACGACTGAACAGAATATTATTGATTATAAAATCAAATGAATATAAATTATGTGTAATTTTGTTTGAATTTATGTTTAAATTTTGTTTGAATTTCTGACAAAATAAACAAATGTTTATCGAAATATATTTTCAATTGTATTTTGTTATTAAATCACCTTTAATTGAGATGTCATTAAAGTTGTCTTCATTTGTATTGAAGTAATATATACTGAGAAAAATGAAAAGAGAAAATGGAAAAGTTGTTACACAACGGTTCCACCAAAATTTGAACAAGATCAAACTAAATATTTCCATATTCTCTTTTCATTTATCCCTGAGTATATATTTTTCATGAATGGATGATATGATTGCATGACTCACTCAATACAACTTCAATTCAATTCATGTTTGCATTCATTTTGTTATACAATTATATTATTTATTATTCTTTTTATTTATATAATATTTCAATGAATTTAAAGCTAAAAACTTTTTAATCCTAAACACCTGAGCCCTAAACCCAATAAGCCAGGCCTACACCTACCAGCTCTGTGTATAATTGGCAAACACTTTGTAATTTCAATATAAATCATATAAAAAATTCAATTTTGATCTCTATTTCTATATATAATTGTGTTTATTTCAGCTGAAAATAAAGCTTTTTTTTCGCAAATTGAGTTCAAATAATTCAAACCAATTGTATTGAAATCATTACTTTTGTCTTAAAATTCATATATTCTTATAGTTATAATATTTTTACTATTCGTGCAATTTTTCAATAAATAAAAGAGAAATTAATTTATATTTTATTTGAACATATTTTGTGATAACTAATGAATATTTATTTTTGAATAATTATTGTCAAAACAATTGACTATAAGTTTATGATTGTTTGCACAAATGAAATCGATATATGAATATGACATCAATTCATGTCTTTCTTCGGTTTGAAAGTATATTAAAAGTTTTATTTACATTATATTCTTGTGTTCAGTGTTTGAAATATTAACAAAAATATGAATTCTTGTGAATTAAAGTAATAGAGTTTAAGTGATTCTTTCGATGCCTTCAATACCTATAAGTCAATTGAATGGCATATTAATGACAATACGAATAGTTTTACTCATTTTGTTTCTTCCCATTTGTTTTCTTATGTTATTTTGTGCCATATATTCAACGTATTTAACAGTCGAGACCTGGGATTGCCGTCCATTGGATAGTCTCAACAACTATTCCTTATCCAACGGCCCCACAGATGTTAAATGCTATACAATATTAGACTCAATTAGTGGCCAGTTATCCAAATATATCACCGAACGAAAGATTCTGTTAATCGTTAGAACAGTTTCATTGATAAACACATTAAGCACTTATATTAGCGCATGGATTGCCATATATAGGATGTCGTTCCTACCGATCATATGGTTGGCCATTGTCTCGATGGCCAGCTTTTTCATTACACTCAACTTCAGTATTGTCTTCGGCCCCCTGACAGGTGTGCGAACCAATTATGTGATAAGCAATGAATTGTTTTATTGAAATAATAGGTATCAATAACTTCGAACTCGTGCCCCTTTTCATGGGACTGGACTTACATCCACTCCTCGTCACATCAGTTGTCATGGCTTTGGACCTATTGATTGCTGTTATTTCCATATCATTGGTTATGAAATGTTATCACAAGAGAAGTTATCCATAAATTGTCTCAAATTATATTAGATTTCATTTCTTTAAAATAATTTATATTAAAATTTATGTCAAATATTTTGACAAAAAATTAGTTTTTATTTTTCAATAAAAATGAATAATTTTGTCATAAAATGAAATAAAATAATCATTGGTTTTGACATCGATTTGAATCTAATGTAAATCATTGTCAGTAATGAACATTGTTTTCCTCAATCATTTCAGGGGTTTATTTCAAGCTATTAAAAGTCAATTTCTTGTATCACATGTTTAGGACTGACTCTAAAACTCATTTATATATCATTTAATCGCAAATTAAATGAGTTTTCAACCATTTCATGAATAAAGAGGAAATGGATTTAAATCTAATCTTTTGATTAAATTTTTTTTATTAAACAAAACTTTAATCTAATCTGAAGTTTGAGTCAATTGTTTTGCTATCACAATGTGATAGACATTCAAATGACTTTCAAATGTTAATATTAATAAATACTTCACTTTTAAGGGGTATATCTAGTTTTAAGGGGTATTTCCAGGGGTATTAGGAAAGCTGTTATCTTTAATATTGCTTAAAATTAGTTTTGATAAAACATTTCATTTGTGAAGAGTTTATAAAATAATTTGAAAACTGTTTGTTTTGTCCAAAAACTCCTCCTTTGAGTGAAAACAGGTTTTCATTGATTGAGTCAAATATGAGTCAATATTTTGATAGCATTTCACCAAAAATGAGAAATTAATTCAATTTTCAAACATTTGATTTGATTTCAAATATTTACACAATTTTTGTTTTATTCAATGTTTTGTTAATGTCTTTAATTGTCTCACAATTTGTTTGGTCTTTAGTTTTGTATAAATATTTTGTTTATATTTAAATTGAATTAAAAGTAAGTTTTTATGACAAAAGTTTTCATTCAAACGAAGACTTAATTCATTTGAAGACATAATCCGTTGTTGGAATCGATGGCCGAAACAGAGGTTAAGCTTATTATCGATAAGTGGAGGAGAGAACAGATATTGGGTTCGGGAGGGTTTGGTGTCGTCACTCTTTGGATCAATTTGGACACCAATGAGAGGATAGCTCTGAAACAGTGTCGATGGGATGTCACCAACTCTGCCATCACTCAAAAGCACAAGTATTTGGTCTGACATTCAATGATCTGTTAATTGATTTGATTCTTCACTTCAGAGACCGTTGGGAACAAGAGGTCGATATCATGCGAAGACTCGACTCACCGAATGTGGTCAAAGCCATAGACATTCCTTCGGCACTCAATTGTCCCAAATCTGATCTTCCGATTCTGGGAATGGAGTTCTGCAGTGGCGGTGATCTGAGACGAGTGGTCAACAAAGCCGAGAACTGTTGTGGTCTTAAGGAAGTGGATGTGCGACAGATCCTCCGTCAGGTGTCTTCTGCTGTCGAGTATTTGCATTCAAAACGTATTATTCATAGAGACCTAAAGCCAGAGAATGTCGTTCTTCAGCCCCAAAGCGATGGCTCTGTTCTCTACAAACTCATAGACTTGGGTTACGCCAAAGAGTTGGATCAGTCGAGCCTTTGCTCATCATTTGTGGGAACTCTTCAGTATTTGGCGCCAGAATTGTTCTTAAGTAAGCAATACTCGAGTGCTGTCGACAACTGGAGTTTCGGTCTTCTGGCCCACGAAGTAATGGTCGGCAGAAGACCTTTTCTGCCCAACTATTCGCCCGCACAATGGATACCAATTGTCTCGAAGAAGTCGTCGTCAGATATCTGTGCGAATGTGGACAGAGAGGGAAAGGTGTCGTTCTCGCGACAGATCTCTCAATACAATCAAATCTGTTCTTCACTTAAGTCTAATTTAGAGAACTATCTTCGAGTGAGTGATCCGTTGATTGACTCTTATGTAAGGGTTATATTAATTGAATAATTTTTACACCCTTTCAGTTGGTTCTCGAATGGGATCCGAAGAAAAGGGGCGGAAAAATGGCGTTTCAGATGTTGTCTGAAATTCTGGACAAACTTATCGTCGAAGTGTTTGTCGTCAATACTCTTGAGAGCTATTCATATGAGATCACTTCAGACACCAAACTCCTTGACCTCCAACTCCTCATCGACTCAAACACACAAATCAATTGCAATAATCAATATCTGATTCTTCCGAAAGGAGTGACACCTCAAGAAGACATCGGACAACAGATTGTAGACAATTGGCACAAAAGAGATGATAACAAAGACGTTGAGACGATCTGTATATTAATGTTCGACAAATCAAAAGTGTGTGAATACAACCCCTACTCGGCCTGTGTTATCCCCCCTTCGGTCGAGGAGATTATGTTGAATGCGACGGAAGGGATGGCATATGAGGACCAGAAGAACGCTTGGCGTAACTCTGTTTGGGTCTCACAACAGGCCATCAAAAAGTATAAGACATTACACGAAGGCTTCAAAAGTTTTTTAATGAATTGTTTGAGTTCTCAAAACGTTATGCAAAAACTGAGTGCAAAAGTGAACGTCGAGTACAACAAACTGATGGCAATCGCAATGTTCTTCAAGAACTCAATCAAAATAAATCTCAAGAACTGTGAAAAGTGTCCGAATGTGTGGCCAAACCTTTTGCGGTCATCAAAGCAGGCGTTGATTGAGTTGAGAGAAGTGTACGCAAAGTCTGAAACTGTTAGTCAACTATTGGTTAAAAGCAATTCATTGGTCTCTAAAGTAATCGACGCTCAAAGGAATCCAGTGTTCAATGCGTTCATCAAATCTAAACCAATCGATGAATCGATTTCAACGATATATAACGACATTTGTTCCGCTTTCGACCTCTTGAGGAAACGGCCCAAAGAGGACAGGAGTAAGAAGACTGACAACACAGTTATGGTTAAACTTCTTTGCGATTGCTTTCAATTGGAGGAAAAGTCAATGAAAAACATTTACTCTTATATACGAAAACTGATTGAGATTTTGCTTCAAATGCAAACACATTCAAAGGATTTGAATTTGATTTTGAATTCATTGAAAGATTCGATAAATAAATTGAATTCATTGCAAACTAGACTTCAAAACGATTTGTGGACTTATGTTGAATTGAGAGACAAAGACCTGAATGACTCCAACCAAAACACATTCAACTCTCCGTCCATCACATCCTCCCTTCCCTGCGATCAACTCGTGTCTGAAAATGAATCGCTTATGAAGTCTATTGAATCGATTATATCTCACATCCAAACCCTTAATACCAGTGCCACTAATAATGATTCGTTCGTTCATTTATAGACATATTCTTAACACAAATCAAACTATATTTCATTTAACAAAATTAATGCAATTTTTTATAATTACTTAAATTCTATTTATTTTTAAGTTTTTAAATATTTTTTGAATTATTTTTTAAGATTTTTTTATTGATTACTTTATTGATAGTTTGATCGAAGAATTCCGTAAAGAATTCTCTGGCGATGAAAGACATTTGAATCAGGGTTTGAATTCTACCCCGATTTCAAATGACCAGAACTTTCCAAACGTTTGTATTTTTTTGAAACTTATTTCATAATAAAAATATTTTTTACATTTAGTTAAACATTTCAAACATTTGTTTTGAAAGTAATGAAAGCTTTGAAATGTTATGTGAAAGACAAATATCAAGGTTTCAAATAAGTGATGAAAAAGTGGATTCAATTCTGTATGAATTGGAAGACAATTAAAGCAATGAATGTCTTTGAATCCATGAAAAGAACCCCTTTTAAAACATTCATATTTTTCAGTTAAATGTTTGATATTTTAAATATTTGTTGTTTTAATATTTTTAATGAAATATTTGTTTATTCTATAATTGAATTCAATTTTAATATATAATTCATTTTTATTTATAAAGAGTTTATATTCAATAAAATGTGAATTCATTTACAAGTATTTCAATGAGTTTTAATTGTTTGTCACAAATAAAAGAATTTATTTTCACTTTTTGTCCTAAAAGTGAAAACTCTTTTCATTAAAACCTTTTGCACTAAAAATATTAATAAAAGCCCTCAAAGTGTTAGTCCTAATTCTAACCAATGATAACAAAATGTTAGATCACTCGAAGGACAGTATAATCAACTGAATGGCAGTGAAGAATATGTTGATTATAGTTGAAAGTTCACTATAAAGGAAATACATCTTTTCAATTGGGGTTCAATTTTTAATTAAAATAATTGATATTTACATAAAATATTATACATTATTGCATACAAACAGTTATTTTTGATGTTTTATAGATTTAAATCAAAATATTTTGTAATTATAACGAATATTTTTAGTATAGTTTTCTATTAGAGTTTTAAACATAGCGTTGAATATAAAGAAGTTTTCATTATAATGGAGTTTATTATAAGAGACGGTCTATGAAAGTGATTCTGTATTGGGTTTTGTTGATTATAAGGGAAAGTTGATTATATGTGGTGTTGATTATAGAGGTATTCGATTGTAGAGGTATTCGAGTGTATTTCAAACTCAAAAAGTTTTACAAATCATTTTAATCGACGACAAAAACATTGCTTTCATTTCAGACATTAATTGATTTGAAAATATATTTAATTTTTGA
>JAQIXR010001047.1:0-16095 GCA_034700825.1 Quadroppia sp. Gr-Ori-00064
TATTTTATTTTTTAAGTTGTTTTACATTAAATAAAATATATTTAATTTAATGATTGATTTGTTCGTGAATTTCAAAAATCAATTGTTTTTAATTTGTATGTAATTTAAGAATAAATAAAAATTTTGAATAAATTTCGAATAATTTTATTTGAATTGAGTTTTGGTTTTAAATAATGAAAACATTTTTCGAATTATTTTTTGAAAACATTTTTTGTAAACAATTTTTTCTCAATTCATTTGGACTTCAATTATGTCTTCAAATGACAACAATTGGCCACAAGAAGTGTTCACTGAATACGATGAGCAACAGATCCACAAACAGTTGATGGCATTCGAGGAACAGATCAATGGATTGGAGACAAAAGCCATGAAAATGAAGAGTAAATGAAATGAATGTCAAAAATAATGATTATTTCAATTGTTTTGTCTTTGAGTCGAAACGGCTTTAATGGCAATAGAGATGTCGTTAACGAAGACATCCATGGATTCGGTCAACGAATGCAAAGCCATTCAAGTGGTGGACACAAATGTGGATCAGTTGAGAGACAACTCACAGAAGAAGTGATTTTAATGAATAAAATCTGAATTTATTTCTCATTTATTAATAATTTTTTAATCATTTTTTGTTTTAATAATTCATTGAATTTAATGTAAATTTCATTTAATTTTTGTTTTGTCACAAAATTTGTGTTTATTTTTGAAAATATTTTTTTTTTTCGTATTTAATGTAAATTAAAGTCAATTAAAATGTTTTATTAAAAGTCGTTTCGAATGACAGCAAAACTCACGTGAATTGAGTGAAACACCCCTTCAATGAGATGTCATATCATGTCATGTCTTCCCCATTGAGTCCATTGTCACCCGAATTGGTGTCCATTGAAATGCATTGCAATCAAACACATGCAAAGAGTCTATGAATAAGTTGTGTCCGAATGACAGCACATGTGTTGAGAGCTATAGACTAGACTCCAGTCAATAGAGACTGCATTTTTGACTTCCTTTCCCTCCCGGGACTGAAGAACTCATTCCCATTTCATTCACTGATTTTGTCTTCAAATAGAGTTTAAATAAAAAGTTATAAAACAATTGAATTCACATAAATTGAATGCAATTTTGAAATAAAGCAAATATTTTTTGATCTAAAGAATTGAAAATATTATTGAAATTTATTTTATAATAAATAGTAATAAAATATTTGCTTTAAAAAGATATGAAAAATATTAGAAACTTTTGCATAGATTTTATCTCTTAATTATCGCTAAAAATAATGTTCAAATATCAAGGATATGATAGCAAAGGGACAGTCGATAAAGGGATTAAAGTCTGGAATGGATTAAAACAAAGATTATTTCACATGAATTTTGCACTCATTTTCGCCATCAATTCTAAGGTCAAAAACATTTACAAAATATCATATCTTATATGCAAACACTTAAGACGACTGTCCATAACCACACCCTCAATATTGGTCAGGTATAAAAGGTGTGCGCGATTCAAGAAAAGGACATTTCATTACAAATTCATATATTCTTTGAAAACATATTCTGTGAACACATTTATACACGTATAATATGGGCGTCGATAGGAAGCGCTTTGTAGGCCTGGGCACACAATTTGCAGATGAACTCACGTGTGGTATATGTATGGACATATTGGCCGCACCGATAGTGACTGTATGTTGTGGACAGTCGTACTGTCGCCAATGTATGAGTGCTGTCATGATTAGTGGTCACAAAGTTTGTCCCAACTGTAGGCGTGCTATGAATGCCCGGTCACTACAGTCAGCGCCCAAAGCATTAGTCAATTTGCTATCGTTGTTGTATATGAGCTGTGAATATGCAGCCCAGGGATGTCGGCATCTGTGCCCACAGCAACAAATGGCTAAACATGTTCGAGGCTGTGGCCGAAAGATGAACCCTAACCCTCAAAACGGAAAGGACAGTAAGTTTTTTTAGATAATATAATTAATATTGAACTGAAATCTTGTATATTATTCATAAGAATATAGTTTTGAATCAAAAAATGTTTAGTTTTTGCAGTCATTGAATGCGATCAAACTTTTCATACATTAATAATATCTTTTAATATTGAAAAATATTTTTTTTTTGCACACATTTCTATGGATTCAAAAAACTATATAAAGCTATAGTTTATATGATTTTGCATTCATTATATCAATTGAATTGTTTTAAATAACATTAATTTTTTGTTAAATAAATTGAAATTTATTTATAAATATTTTTGATTTTTTTTTGTGTAAAAACAGTGGTTATTCTGGATATAATGGACGCGAAACAGTTCGTCAATCTGTCGGAAGATATGAAACGTCTCATCAGTTGCGGCCGATGTGGACTCATTGCACAGGAACCGGTATCTTTGGATACGGCACCGGAACTATATTGCAAAATGTGTTGTACACCTGAGGAAACGGTCATTCCTTCAACGCATGTGACGGCTATCATCAACACCTGGGAGGTTCGGTGCAGATTTGAACCGTTGGGATGTGCCCACACGTGTGTCCTCTCCGATTTGGCCAAACACATGGACACCGAGTGTCAACACAATCCCAACCGTCAATGTGGCAAATGTTTGGTTCTCCTCGAAGGCAATGAAGGACACGACTGTTTGGCTCTACTATTCAAGCGTTTCAAACGTATTGAGACCACCTTGGTGCTTGCCAATTACCCGAGATTTTTAGTCTCTCTCTCTCTCTCTCTCTCTCTCTCTCTCTCTCTCTCTCTCTCTCCCCCCACACATTAAAATGATATTTTTTTCATAGGGAAACCCCTGTCTCAATGGACATTTCAATCCCTGGCCGTTCTAATCAAAGTCAAAATAATTAAATTTATGAAATGAATTGTTTTTATAGAAATAATACTTTTGTTTTTATAATAAGTAACCCTTTAATGAAAATAATAACAAATTTTGTTATAAATTTATTACAAATAAAAGTTTTTAGAGAAATATATTATATGTAATTATTTTGAAAATTATTCAGTGATAATAATTAGGTATTTGTTGGTAGACTTGAAATCAAATTAGAGTTACATTTCATTTACAAATAGAGTTCTTATGAATTATTATCAGAAATTCATTTCAAAAAAGATTTGTTAATTAAATTACAAACAAATTGTGAACAAAAAAATGGTTTCAAATATTGATAACTCGACTCAACTTCTGGATGCGATTCAAGAGAATGTCCCCCTGTTTGATACACCCCTGGTATTGATAGTTCTTACTGTCGGGACGGTTGGTCTCAACGATTCCGTTCACTTTATCTATTTTGCAGTGAAGACGTCCCGCGGCTATAAAGCGGGCCAACTCTTGGTCGATGAACCCGACGGTAACGCCAAACGCTTTGGCCATGTATTGCAATTCGAGGCTCAGATGATGTGTTGACAACTATTGTCTCATTTGTCTCAACATTGAAATACGTGTTGACATTGATTACAGATAATAGCGATTATGTATTCAATCATTTCATAGGTCATTGCTTTCCATACGTTTCCATAGTTTCTGCAAATTTAGTTCAAATGAAAACTTTTCATTATTTGAGAACTTCTTAGAAATTCATTACATTTTTATATATGTTTGCAATTAATAATCGATATTCGCTTATGTTTTTCATATGTGAATAATATGAATAAAATTCTGATATTTTTTAATAAAATGTGAAAATAATTTTCAAAATTCAAAACACTTTTAAATTAACTTTTATTCGAAAATATATTATAAAGTGATTTGTATTTCATTTTTAATTGTTTTTTTAAAAAAATATTCAAAGCATTAGTTTTGATGTAAAACAATAAGAGAATTGAATTCAATGTTAAAATCTGGCGTATTATGGATTATGTATTCGTAATGTAAAGTAAACGTAAAGTAACGTAAGTAAACGTATTATGGATTCAATTAAAGAGACCGAAGTCGAACAGGGGGTGAATGTGAAGGGGCTTAAGGATGAGAGCAAACGATTGCTCAAAATCGCTTATGTGATGAAAGCCATTGGAGTGATCATTGCCGGCGCTTATGGTATACTCGTTATGACAGACGCTCTTGACTTCAGTAAAATAGTCACCACTGGTGTCAACGACTTGCCGGACATACCGTCTCGTTTGGCTTATGTATGCAAACACCAGGCGTTTGGAGTCTTATGGGTGTTTGGCTGTCTCTGTCGAATCGTGTCCATCAGAGCCCGTACTTCGGCTGTCGATCCTACCGACGCCGGTTCCGAACTACTGGTGCGAAATGCAAAGAATATTCTTAACAATTCCTACGAACAGTTCGTCCTCTCATTCGTAACACAACTGATTTTAGTCCAATATATCGATACCGAGCATACAGTCAAATACATTCCGGCGCTGAACCTACTGTTCGTCATTGGACGGGCATTGTTTGCATTGGGCTATCCCAAGTACAGGCACCTCGGAATCATGATGAACTTGACACCAATTCTTGTGGCCATTCCTTACACGTCATATCAATTACTATCCGATGAATGGTTTTGAAGAACACATTAAATATGATTTTATTTTCATTTATTGTGATATCAAATGTTGTCTTAAATTATTTCATTGTTTTCATTGAATTGTTTTATGTTTTATAAATTACTAATCAATTAATGACTAGAATTTGTAGCGAAAAAAAATGTAATATTTATCAACAAATCGGTATTTGATGTCATTTTATGTTTCATTTGTTTTATTGTTATTTGAATTATTTTTAATAAATATTTCAATTGTTATATAAAAATCAATTCTAGAAAGCAATCGAACACCTGACCTATCGGTGCTAAATATTTAGTTCCTATAAGACATACCAAAAACAAACAGTTCTACAAATAATTGATTGCAAACCCATATAAAAAATCCAATGAAGTACAGTGAAAGACCAATATAGTCAAGTACTAATACAGGCAACTAACCATTATAGTCAACCAATGTCTAAAACCCAAACCCAAATCATATAAAGTCTATGTAAAGTATGACCGATATAGTCAACACCGCTATAGGCAAGTGATGTCTATTGTCAACCAATTCTCAAAACCAAACCAATACAAATCAATGTAAATTCTGACCGTTATAGTCAAGTGACGTCAAATGCATTGCAAACTGTATTGAAGTCAATAATAGATAAAAAATTCACAAATAATGTCTTTATTGAAGTGAACTAAAGATTGAATGTTTGCATATTTTGACTATTTTATTGATTTTAAAACTACTGTTTTTGATGATTCAATGAAATGATTTCATAAAAATGTAATTTAATTTAATTTTAAATCATTAAAATAGCAAATAATGATTGAATTCTTCTATAATAACACAATTCTGACTATTATTATGTAATTTCAATAAAAGTGTAAATTTTTACATGAAATACTACATGACTTCTATTGGCAACTAACCAATATAGGCAACTAAACCCCCTGACCAAACGACTTGACTATATTGGTCTTTCACTGTATTAGATAATTATTTTTAGATATTGTTTTCAAATGAAAACTATTTACAGAATATGAAAGACATTGATATTTATGTGACAAATGAATGACTTGTTATTCGCTTAAGAATTCAAATAATAAAATACAAAAACATTTATAGAATTAATGAATTTATGTCTTAATTATATTTTTAAAAATATTTAATTAACATATTTTAGTCCATTTCATCGATTGCGAGCAAACAGTTAAATCATTGCCAGCGCCGAACCTACTGTTCATCATTGGACGGGACATTCACTACAAAAGCATTCAATGAATTCAATTATAATTTATTTAAATATCATTTAATTTAATTATTTTAAAGAATTCGTATTTTTATCCTATTTTTCACATTCGTATCAATGAATCCAAGCGTGGAATCCATATCAAAGTCACAGTTTATCCTCTTTTTTCAACAAAACTCTGTTCTCGACTCAACTGTTGGTCAGTCCTAACCATGTCTTCCTTCGTCTTCAATACTGACCGTCAGAAAAGAACAATAATTAAAACAATGAATAAAATATTTTTAACAATTGAATGAAATTTTTGAATAAATTTATTTCTTTTGAAAGAAATAATTTCAACAAAAGTGTCAAACAAAAGGTCAACAGAATTGAAGACCGATTCTGGAAGACATGGCACATATGATACTTCCTGAACGTATGAAGAATATGATTCATCTGCTAGCGTGGACAGTAACCATTGGCCATTTGGGAATGCCTGAGCAGGACAGGGAGCTTTGGACTGAGTTTCAAGAGATACAAGAAGAAATGGTGCGATTGTATTTCATCGACGGTGTAATGCCTTCTTTGCAACAACTCTGGCAAATGAATGAATTACGCCTGGACGTCTACCGGCGCTTGGCCATCCATCAGCTCACGATTATGAGGATCCGATTGGATGCTGTTCTCGAGGCTGATGTCCATCCCAGAGATATCCGGAGAGAGGCATTGCATTTGAGAAGACAGGTCAACCGATTCATCCTAACGTCCAATGAGAACACATTCGTGCCCACCATTGGCTGCCTCAGAGGCTTACATGATCGTATCTTTCTAATCGAGCATCATGGACAGGACGTACCACCCGTTCCTTTCCATTGAGTTTTTCAGTGATTAAAAAACTATTGAAAAACGAATGAATTGTATGAGTATTAATGTATTAATGTTTATGTCTTTACATAATTGCAATCAAATGAAAGCAATGAATGCTTTTGTTCATTGAATTTGTGAACAAATGATAGAATTCTTTCAATTATTCATTGATTTCTCGTTTTTGACGTTTATATCAATTCATTGAATATCAAACAAAACAATCAAAGAGTTATTATAATAATAATAATATAAGTCATTCAAAAGCATTCAATTCTTATGAATTCAATTATAATTTATTTAAATATCATTTAAATTAATTATTTTAAAGAATTCATATTTTTTCCTATTTTTCACATTCATATCAATGAATCCAAGCGTTGAATCCATATCAAAGTCACAGTTTATCCTCTTTTTCAACAAAACTCTGTTCTCGACTCAACTGTTGGTCAGTCCTAACCATGTCTTCCATCGTCTTCAATACTGACCGTCAGAAAAGAACAATAATTTAAACAATGAATAAAATATTTTTAACAATTGAATGAAATTTTTGAATAAATTTATTACTTTTGAAAGAAATAATTTCAACAAAAAGTGTCGAACAAAAGGTCAACAGAATTGAAGACCAATTCTGGAAGACATGGATCCTCCGAATCCTTATCAACCGCTTGTGCTTCGTATGTTTTACATTCTGGCCATGATAGTAAACCTGGACCGTTTGGGAATGCCTGAAGAGGACAGAGAGATGTTGACTGATTTTCGACAGCTTATCGAATTCCAAGTGCGAAGGTTTTTCATCGACAATGTCGTGCCCAGGGCTCAAAACGTCCACACTTGGAATCTACGGCTCTCATTCGTCTACCAGTGCGTGGCTGACTATCTGCTCCAGGTTATGAGGATCCGATTGAATGGTGTTCTCGAGGCTCAGACCCATCCCCACCCGGAAGGGGTCATCTTAATACGCGATGAGATCGATGAACGCATCCAAGAGGTCAATGAGGCAATTCAATTGCCCGACCTTCGCGTGATCAAAGACCTACATGTGCGAGTCCAACAAGTCCAGTTTGAAGGTCTGAATATACCACCCGTTCCTTTCTATTGAGTTTTTCAGTGATTAAAAAAACTATTGAAAAACGAATGAATTGTATGAGTATTAATGTATTAATGTTTATGTCTTTACATAATTGCAATCAAATGAAAGCAATGAATGCTTTTGTTCATTGAATTTGTGAACAAATGATAGAATTCTTTCAATTATTAATTGATTTCTCGTTTTTACGTTTATATCAATTCATTGAATATCAAACAAAACATTCAAAGAGTTATTACAATAATAATAATATAAGTCATTCAAAAACATTCAATTCTTATGAACTCAATTATAATTTAATTATTTGAAAGAATTCATATTTTCTCCTATTTTTCACATTCATATCAATGAATCCAAGCGTTGAATCCATATCAAAGTCACAGTTTATCCTCTTTTTCAACAAAACTCTGTTCTCGACACAAATGTTGGTCATTCCTAACCATGTCTTCCATCGTCTTCAATACTGACCGTCAGAAAAGAACAATAATTAAAACAATGAATAAAATATTTTTAACAATTGAATGAAATTTTTGAATAAATTTATTATTTTTGAAAGAAATAATTTCAACAAAAGTGTCGAACAAAAGGTCAACAGAATTGAAGACCAATTCTGGAAGACATGGAACAACGGATACCTGTGGATCCGAATCTGTTTAGTATGTTTTCACAGCTAGGGCTTGCAGTAACCCTGGGATATTATGTGATGTCTGACGAGAACAGGGAGATGTTGGATGGGTTTCGAGTGTTGATGGACGGTCACGTGCGAGCGTATTTCAACACAGGTGACGTTCCTGAGGTGCAGGCGCTCTACGAATCAGGAATTATGCTCGTGACCATTTTTCATTACGTGGTCGTCGGGCAGCTCCAGATTATGAGGAACCGACTGATTGCTCTTCAAGCATATGATGCCCATCCGAATCTGAGACAGGTTTACGCAGTGCGCGAATATGTAGACCAACACATCCTAACGGCCCAACAGGAGGAACGTGTGCCAAACTTTCGTTGGGTGAGAGGCATGTATGATCGTATCGGAGAACTCGAGGATGAGGTGCAGAACATACCACAGCAAGACATTAAGCCAGACATTAAACCTTTTCATTGAGTTTTTCAGTGATTAAAAAAACTATTGAAAAACGAATGAATTGTATGAGTATTAATGTATTAATGTTTATGTCTTTACATAATTGCAATCAAATGAAAGCAATGAATGCTTTTGTTCATTGAATTTGTGAACAAATGATAGAATTCTTTCAATTATTCATTGATTTCTCGTTTTTGACGTTTATATCAATTCATTGAATATCAAACAAAACATTCAAAGAGTTATTATAATAATAATAATATAAGTCATTCAAAAGCATTCAATTCTTATGAATTTAATTATAAATTTCAATTAATTTAATTGTTTTTAAATATTCTTTAATTTATATATTTTTAAAAATTCATATTTTTTCCTATTTTTTACATTTATATCAATGAATCCAAGCGTTGAATCCATACGAAAGTTAAAGTTTGTCCTCTTTTACAACAAAAACTCTGTTCTCGACTCATCTGTTTGTCAGTCCTATCCATGTCTTTCATTATCGTCTTCAATACTGACCGTCAGAAAAGAACAACATTTCAAACAATGAATAAAATATTTTCACAAAAAATGAATAATATTTTGAATTATTTTATTGGTTTTGAAAAAAATAATTTCAACAAAAGTTTCAAACAAAAGGTTAACAGAATTGAAGACCAATTTCAGAAGCCATGGAACAGAATCGGAACCAAAAAATGAAGGATCAATTGTCTGAGATGCTTGAGGAGGTAGATGCCCTGGAACAGTTGCAGATGAATGACCAAACAAGAGCACTATTAGCCGAATTGCGCCATCAAATCGATGACTATTCAGACGAGTATTCCCTTCAGCCACAAGTGATCCGTGAATTGAAGGAAAGGCTGGAAATGGTCAGACGTGTTGTACTTGAATATCAGACGCATTCCATGCGTGTTGTACTCGAACATCAGTTGGTTGCCATTTACATGCGGGTGCGTGTCCTTCGACAATACATGGGACGGGATGCGATTTGGGACCAGGCGTTTATACAACTGCACCGTCAAATATTCACGCACAGGGGTCGTCACACTGTGCCCGACCTTCCCGAGCTCGAAGCAATGTATGACATTCTCGAGAATCTCGAGCGTCTGGTCCCTCCACCAGTACCTCCACCAGAATTTCTATGAGTATGAGTATGGCAGCGAATCCACACTTTCGGCGCCATTACTTCATATAGTGTCATATCATTTGAGAAAATGACTTTTCATTGAGTTTTTCAGTGATTAAAAAAACTATTGAAAAACGAATGAATTGTATGAGTATTAATGTATTAATGTTTATGTCTTTACATAATTGCAATCAAATGAAAGCAATGAATGCTTTTGTTCATTGAATTTGTGAACAAATGATAGAATTCTTTCAATTATTAATTGATTTCTCGTTTTTGACGTTTATATCAATTCATTGAATATCAAACAAAACATTCAAAGAGTTATTATAATAATAATAATATAAGTCATTCAAAAGCATTCAATTCTAATGAATTTATTTATAATTTATTTTTATTGTTTTAATTATTCTTTAATTTAATTATTTTAAAGAATTCATATTTTATTCCTATTTTTCACATTCATATCAATGAATCCAAGCGTTGAATTCATATCAAAGTCAAAGTTTATCCTCTATTTCAGTCAAACTCTGTTCTCGACTCAACTGTTGGTCAGTCCTAACCATGTCTTTCATTATCGTCTTCAATACTGACCGTCAGAAAAGAACAACATTTCAAACAATGAATAAAATATTTTTAGAAAAAATGAATGAAATTTTGAATTATTTTTTTGGTTTTGAAAAAATAATTTCAATAAAAGTTTCAAATAAAAGAATAAAAGATTTGAAGACTAATTTCAGAAGCCATGGAACAGATTCGGGACCAGGAAATGAAGGATCAATTGTCTGAGATGCTTGAGGAGGTGGATGGCCTGGAACAGTTGCAGATGAATGACCAAACAAGACCACTATTAGTCGAATTGCGCCATCAAATCGACGACTATTCAGACGAGTATTTCCTTCATCACGACGTTTCTGATCCACAAGTGATCCATGACTTGATGGAAAGGCTGGTATTCGTCAGACGTGTTGTACTTGAATATCAGATGCATGTCATTTACATGCGATTACAAGCCCTTCGACAATACCTTGAGCCAAATGAGTTTTTTGACCAGGAATGTATGCAATTGCGCCGTCACCTATTGGTGCACAGGATGCGTAACACTGTGCCCGGCCTTCACCAGATCGTAGCAATGTATGTCATTCTCGAGAATCTCGAGCACCTGATTCTGCCGTCGGATTGAATGAAATTATTTTGAAATTCAATTATAAATCAATTTTTTTTGAGAAAAAAAAAGTTTATTTGATTTTAAAATAAGTTTTTAATTAAATTACAGACAAATTGTGAACAAAAAAATGGTTTCAAATATTGATAACTCGACTCAACTTCTGGATGCGATTCAAGAGAATGTCCCCCTGTTTGATACACCCCTGGTATTGATAGTTCTTACTGTCGGGACGGTTGGTCTCAACGATTCCGTTCACTTTATCTATTTTGCAGTGAAGACGTCCCGCGGCTATAAAGCGGGCCAACTCTTGGTCGATGAACCCGACGGTAACGCCAAACGCTTTGGCCATGTATTGTAATTCGAGGCTCCGGTACGACTCCAGGAGCTGACTGTAGGCCAGTATTCGCATCTCTCGCACGTAATAGCGATAATGGGGTGCAAAGAGACGGTCGGTCTTCATGTAGTTCTCGACCCACGAGAGCTTACGGAAGAACTTCGAGTACTGGCACTCGTATAGCGAGAACAGGTAGTCGTGGACATCGGTGTTCGTGTGCAACACTTCCAGGATCTCTGCGCCGCGAATCACTTTCTTCCTGAGCTCAACCCGGGGTAAGGCTATCATTGAGCACAAGACGGTGTACGACACGAACGACTTGTAGTCCGTCAACTCATAGCACGTGAACGTCGAGATCGTGTCCAGGAAGAGGTTCGACGCCTGTGCGAAGTCACGAATGGCCAGCGCATAGAAGCCCTGGTAGACGCGCAGTCGGTTCCTCCGGTCCCAATCGCCGCCCTCTTCTATCAGTGCCTTCGCTTTGTCTATATTGCGAGACATAAGACTGTGATCCAAATAGAAGAGTCCGATCCGTATGGTGTGGAACAGGAGGTCGAGTCGATGGCCAAGCGATACCGTCTTCTCATAAGTCTTGCGAAGAGCCGAAAGAGCGTTGTCTTTGTCGCCGATAAGGCTATAGTACTCGGCTTTGGCTAAGTTCGCGTCCTTTACCTCCAGTTCCCCGGCGTTCTTCTCCGCGTCTTCGATGGCTTCGTTCAGTTCCTTCAGTTTGATCTCATTCTTGTCTCTCATCTGTTTCAACAGTTCCTCATTTCGTGGCCAATGGAGTGATTCGCAGACCTATTGGACAGACGATTAGACAACTCAATGGTTGGGAACCAATGGTCACATACCTCGACATAGAAGGGAGACATGTCTTTGTCGACGATGGCTGCCATCAACTGGTCTTTGATCGCACGGTTGTCTTTGAACTGTTCTGTGGTCAACATAAACCTCAGTTGAGACAACTCGAGGTTCGGGTTCTTCGCCAGACTTTCCTCCTCTAGGTTTTCGGCCGGCATTTCAACTGATTATCAATCGATTGGCTCTTGTTTTGGACACAAAAAATCAAATCAAAGACTCTTTTAAATGAAAATCAAATGTCTTTTTGTTTTCAATTGTGAGTCAGCGAAAAACCGATTGAACGCAAACAACGTTACGAATTTGATTTCTATTGATCTGTGAATACAGTGTTTGTGAATGGGTTGTAAATCAATAATAACGTTGCCATAAATAACGTCCATATATATAGTGAATGGCTTTTAACGTGCAATTGAATGCCATTGAAAGCCATTGGCAATCATTGGCGCGATTGTAAACAACCAATGGTTTCAACACTTTTTAAAAGCATTCATTCAATTGTTTCACTCATTTTGTCCCATGAATTGATCCAAAGATAATGGACGAGACCATAGATCTGTTGTCAGAGACGAAGACGATCCTGAACTCAATAATAATACCCCATCGAAATGGTGTGACACTCAAGACGTTGATGGATGAGTACAGCGAACTCGAAGGTAAACAAAGGCTAATCTTTACGTCACATGTGATCTCATCCACTCATCTGATCCATAGGCGAAGAGATTCCATACAAAGAGTTGGGTTTCGCTAATATTCCGGCGCTATTGAAGTCAATGCCCGACACGATTAGGATCTCCTTCGAGACTAATCCCTCCGATCCGACACTCTATCCCATTATCAATGAGTCGACGGAACATATCTTCGCAATGGTTACAAAGCAGAGCAAATCCAAAGGAGAGCGAAGGAGTTCCAGACGTAAGGGACGGGTCATTTGTCACCATTTGATGACCCATTCGTTCATATTATCATTGGTTAAAATGTTGAACTTTTCTCATATAAAGGTTTCAGTGGATCTCAACCCCGAATGGCTACCATCTCTGTCACCCATCCACGAATCAGTCCAAGAAATGATCCACGAGTGAGTCCACGAACTGATCCGCGAACTGATCCGCGAACTGATTCTCGAACTGATCCGCGAACTGATCCGCGATTAGCGAAGAGACAGAAAACGAATGAAAGCTCTAATGATAACAACAATCAAATGAATTGCAAAACACCTGAAAAGCCGACCAATGGTCTGACGGACAGCAAAGAGTCGACGTCCAAACCGTTCCACTTAATGGATTCGGATGAGATCCAAGTGCTCAGCGAACCAGTGAATGACAAACCCAAGTCTAGTGTCGAGTCGTTGAGGAATGGCATCAACTCTGACCTCTGGACAAAGATCTTCGACGTTCAGAAGGTGACGGATTTGAAGACATTTCCGCTAAACACGAATGGAATGTTGACTCCGATGTCGACACTCCGACAGCCCCTTAAGATTGGCGAATATTCACTGAAGATTGGCTCCAGGAGTGGGAAACGGAGTTTCATTGGAGACAACTCTGAACTGAAATACCTTCACATCCCTCCGACCATAGCTCAGGTGAGCTTCGATTTGACCCACGGCTACGAAATGGTTCGAGACATCCATTGGGGAAAGCCTTCCAACGCAAAGATCGGCGAACTCTTGAAGTGGATTGGATTGAATCGCATGAAGTTTATGGTAAACGGAGAACAGATACCAAAGGAATTGCACACCGACTTTGTCTGCTATCGGGGCCTACTCTCGAAGATAATGACCACTCCCTATGAGAACATCGAGCGCTGGGTTATATGCGCGACAAAATTCAAGGGAACGATATATTTGTGTCAATTCCATGAGACATATCCCCCGCCCGACGACTACTTCAACAAACTCTCGTTCGGCGGCTATCGGTTCGAGCAATACCTGACCTCATATGACCCTCTGATACCGCCCGACCAAAACGACTTCGACGTCGACCACAACGAGTATTGCACTGTTATGCGCACACGACTCATGTCGGAGCACACATCCCATTCCCTATGCTTTGGCGCCGAACTGGACTGCGTTGTGCCCGGCGTTCGGGAAACGCCGGGAACTCTGACCAACTTTGTCGAACTGAAGACAACGAATGTGATGCAAACTGAGGACCAGTACCGGTCGTTCCTGAAGCACAAGCTACTGAAATGGTGGGCGCAGTCGTTTATGGTTGGCGTTCCCGTCATTCAGTGCGGCTACAAAGACAGGAAGGGCTGTGTCGTACAGTTGGAGCCCCTGTACATCGAGAGCTTCCCCAAACTGGCCCATGAGTTCTGGTCGGCGAACGTTTGTCTCAACTTTTTGAATAAGTTCTTGAATTATCTCAAAGAAGTGGTCACTATTGACGACCCGAACGTCGTCTACAGGTTCGCCTTCCAGCCCCAGTCGGACATCACGTGCACCCGACTCGTAGAACCGGGCGATTTTCAGATACTCCCCGAATGGTATATAAGAAAGTTTGCGTTTTAGGGGAAAGACATACGAAAAACATATGAGAAATGATTTGAAACAAAAACCAATTATTTGTATAAATATTGAAAACATTTGAAAACATTTGAATCATATTTAATGCCATAAGAAATGTGTGAAACATTTTGTGAAGAAATGTTTAATTATTTTATTATTGATTTGATTTTCGATTCATTTAATCATTTATTTTACAAATCATTTGCATATAAATTCATAACCATTTGTGATATCAAACAAACCCCTAATTATTGGTAAAAATGATTTCTTTTTTTATTCTTTGTTGAAAATAATTGAGTTTTTTGTCATAAAATGTTTGTTGAATTCAATTAAAAATCTCAAATATTATATAATATTAGTTATTAGTTCCACTTCTTTGCTGTCGTCAGACATTCAAACCAATAGTTTTCAATTGTTTTAATATTTTTTGATAAAATTCTTAATTAAATCAAAATTATAATAAAATATTACTTTTTGAAAATCAATAACTTTTTAGTCATTTATTATAAATAACATTATTTTGAACCAATCAATGGTTCAGTCATTGACTTGAATGCAAATAATGTTATAATTATTTCAAACAATTTATTCAAACAATAAAATCAAAAATTTTTTATTTGCTCTGAAATACTGTTTCCAAAGACAAGTCGTCTTTTCACAAGTGGTTCCAAACCTTCTTCAACAGCCTTCAAAAAGCTATTCCAAACCACTTTTAATGACAATAAAAATGCTTTTCATATTAAATGAATTGAAAATTAAAACTAAAATTGTTTTTGAAAAACATTTTCAAACTATTTATGAAATCAATTGAAAGAAAGACTAAGAAATTGATCACAAATTTGGTTAAAGAGTATTTGAAATAAGAAATCAATGAATGGTTTGAATGAATGAAAAGTAAAACAAATTCAATAAAAAGAAATTTTTTTATTAAATTTTGACGAAAAGAACGATAAAAATTTTGATGTTTTTTTTGGCCTAAAGGGAGGATTAGTGACATCGGTGAGGACTGGAGAAGAGAGGAGAGGTCTTTGGATGTATTCCTGCCATTCGAGGACTTATGGATGAGATGTATCGAATGGGGTGGACCTCTTCGCCAGGAATAACTCAACCGATCCCTGCCATTGAGGCCTTACGGGACTCCAGCCATAGAGGTCTTACGGATGTGATATACTATTCCCATACGAAGAGTCCGGCGAAACAGTTGGTGCCATAACTATTAAAGGCTGTGCCTATTCTTACCAAAGGGAAGGACGTAAAGGACACACACGATGGACATCTCGGATCCCTATACAGGTGCTCAACGAGGCCACCCCCGGTGCTCAGCATACGATGGACATCTCGGATCTCTATACAGGTGCTCAA
>JAQIXR010001048.1:0-16090 GCA_034700825.1 Quadroppia sp. Gr-Ori-00064
CTCTCTCTCTCTCTCTCTCTCTCTCTCTCTCTCTCGTAGTGGACTTTCGCCCCTTTAGTGCCAACACTACTCCAGGCGCTCAAATGTATTTCGCTTCGCCTTTCAGTATTGAGTTCTTCGAGTGAATAGTAGACCAAAAATCAATAGTGTTTTTCCATGTTTTTGATGCACTTTTTTTTCTCGCTCTCTCTTTCATCATAACTGAAACTAAACTACTCTTAAGATCGTATTACTTATTATTATTGTTGTCTACCTTTCCCTCACTGTGTTTGCCATTTCATGTCTTACTCTTCTTTATATAATTCATATCAAATTTATAATTATTTTGAGAAAAATATTTATAATTTGCATAAAAATATGCATTAATTATTAGTTTGTTTTTCTGATTTGTTATGCCTTTTGTTGAATGAAAATCACATGATTTCTATCTATTCATTCACTTCCTTATTCTGTAACTAATATTCTTGTTATTGCGATTCTGTAAATAATATTCTTATTCCTGTTCTGTAAATAATTTAATTCTCTGTGTATTTAAATGTCAAATGTTTTCAGAAAATGTTTTTTAGTTAAGAAGAAGAGAGAAAAAAATCGTAAAACATTTGAACCACATTTAGGTCAAAGTGAAGTAAATATTAGATGTGTTTGTGAGCCGAAAAACACAGGCAATTGTGTTGCGAGAGATGAGTGCAATAAAGCCATAGACGACTAACAGTAATAAAGTTTTCGTTCAGTTTTTTTTTTTTGCTTCTCTTTCTCTGACAACACATATAACACACACACTTATATACTGTGGCACTAATGGAGAGTTAGCTTTTTGTGGCTTCAATGGCTAAAAATGACCAATGAACTTTCTCTTTTATCAATGGGCGACGGCCTTACTCTCCAATCCACAACTCATGGGAGGAAGTGATAGGAGGGATACACTAAAAACTGCTGGTCTTATGTTACGAAGCACTCTATGGTTTAACACACAGCACAGTATGTCTGTTAGAGCTGGGGAGAGCACAGAGCACAGGCAGATAGAGTTAGAGAGTGGCGTATAGTTGAGTGGAAAAGACATTGGCAGAAGAAGACATGGATGCGGGCCATGCAGTGCACTACTGAGCCACACATTCTCGAGGACTGTCGTGTGTAATACGTGTGTGTGAGTGAGTGTATGTGTGCAAAGGGGGTGATTAGGGGGTCGACGATAGCTTTAAAGTTTTTAAAAGTTTTATGTGATTTTACATTCACTGTCCATTACGACCAGTGCTCACATCCAAGTTCCACACCATAGCCCCTATGTATGTGTGTGTTTGTGCGGCACTTATATACACATCATATCAATAACTGTTGTTTTTCTTAGCCCTTAATTGAATCTGCGCTACAATTCATTCATTCATTCAGTCATTCATTCAATGAATTTATGTTCAATGAGTTATTCGTCACAAAAATAGCTTTCTTTTTGTTGTTTATTTTGATTGGTTTTCACGAACTGAAACGAATTTGAAGTTTTAGTTTTTGAGCTGTTTTTGAAGACAAGCACTCAATCAAATGTTCGCACAATTGCTTCACAATCAGTCAAATCGCAAGAAAAGCACCGTTTGATTGACTTTTTTGATATGTAAGTGTCTTTGAAATAATTATTTTTTCTTTTTGTTTAATATTATATAAATTTATGTTTTATAAGAATTTTATAAGAAATTCATTAAATATCGAAAATGTTTTCCTTTTATTAAAAGTAATCATTTGTAAAACTAAAGAATGACTTGAGTTACAGAATAATGAGATTTAGGACTAATTTTGGTTATTATTTTGTTTGCATTCATATTAAATGTCATATTTTTAGTCTTCATATCGTATATAAGATGTAAATAAATGATGAATTGATTGCAAGCCATAAGAAAATGCAATATTGAATGGCATTAAAGGAATAAAATATATTACATATTATTATTGGATATATATTTTGGTATAAAAATACGATTTGTTGGTCAGTAGTAGTGATGCGCACAGAATAAAAACCCACACCAAACCCAATGCCATCTCCCAATGCATAGCACACATAGTTTTTATGATGAATGCCATCGTATAGAATACCTACCGGTAATAATTCATGTTTTTCATCGCCAATTCATAATTTGAGGGCAATTTCCTCCCTCTCCTCCTTCGCACTGTATTTTTATTGTACACAAAACAGCTTTTTGTTCATTGAATTCAACTATTTTATGCAAATTTTTAACAATGAATTCCCTATTTTATGGCCTGTTGTGTAAAGAACTGACTGCTTGTTTATCTCAGTTACCACTGCTCCGAATCAATTTTTGGCTCTCTCTCTCTCTCTCTCTCTCTCTCTCTCTCTCTCTCTCTCCAGAATACTCTATTTTTTATATAAAGAGCTGAATGAAGAGCACTGACCAAAAGGCCTCACGCCTTACGAGAATTATTTGTTGTTATTTACTATGAAATGAATTCATATTTTTTTCGCTTCGCTCTTATTCTCGCCCTTTCTTTCACTACAAGTCATTACAGACAGCACTGAATGTCTGTAATTCTTGCATTTCCTGTGTATTAAAAGTATTTTCTTTGACAACACTTTTTGTCATTTTCTTTAAAAACTTCTCTCTTTTTTTTGTGTCAAATATTTTCCAATCAAAGTATATAATGCTTTCAATTGAGTCGTAACTGATTTGCATTCAATGCATACAAACTGTTTGTCTCGACCTCTGTATGTCTGCCTATAATACAAGTATTAACTTATCATTTATTATTATAAACTCATAGCCGGTGCTCTGATTTTGAGTGAACGGTGCTCTGGAATCACAGGTGATTCTATGAGGCCATGGCTTTGAATGTGTTGATGAGAACACATGAATAATAGTCATTGTATTGAAAAAAAATGTATTTTCAATACTTAAGTAAACTTGTGGTCAATATGTTTGTTGTGTTCACTCTATCGTCACTTATATGTTATCGCGTTATATGTCTAAAGTCTGTCCAAATTTCCGCTTATTTTTTGGTCTAAAAACGGCTTAAGATATGGAATAGTGTTTACAATCAGATAAAGGCCTAAAAAAGGCGTCTTTTTTTGGGGGGTTATGGCATCGAGTCATCAGAAACCGGATATAAGCCTTAGAATCACTTTTTGTTGTCTAACTATTTTGTCTTCAGTTTTCACTACACCTGACATACAATCCTTGCGATGGCTTTTGCCGGCGATAAGTCATGTCATCACTATTTGTGTCCATCGCATGCCATCGTCATTAATGACATGCCCTGTGCTCTACAGTTTCTCTCTCTCTCTCACTCCCTGTGCTATCATTGCTATTATTAGTGTATCGAAAGAGAGACAACACTCGAGAATAGCTTTTTGTATGACATGGAACAGAAGAACGCCTTTCGAGATATGAAATGACATTATTTGATAACAAAAAAAGTATTCAAAAACTTATCATTGATTTAAATGACCCACAAATGAGTCAATCGTTTTATGTTTGCAGTCATTTGCACAAAACTATAGTCACTGTTCTTATCGCACATTTTTAAACCTTGCCAAAAAACAGGGGCACACACTTTGACCCCTTGTTTTCCATCTCAAAAAATATATCGCTTTTAAGGAATCAAATGATAGATAAAAATATATTTTAATCTCTTTTTAATCGAAAGCATTTCTTATGAATTATGGAATGAATTGAATGAATGTTCACATATAAAAAGATTAAACGATAAGCACAGCCTCTAAGAGCCTGTGCTTGCCTTTGAGACCCCAAATATACATACAGTGTATATAAGGTTATTGTTTACGAATATAAATATATATATATTTGTAACGAATGAAGAGATTTATTATAGTGTATGTCCACTGCAGCGCCTGGTGTCCAGCGCCTGACTCCTTGACCCATTTTCGTTTTTGGCTCTCTTTCTCTCTCTCTCTTTATATTTCTTTTAACCCTTTTTTCTTCGAAACCCAACTCATCATCATTTTTGTGGTCTCTTTCCCCTCAACTCTCTCTTTACTCTCACTTAAGGCCAGTCGTCATTCACTCTCGCATTTGGCATCTCTTGGGACCCAAACCCAAACCGCCCTCAATATAGTAATACTGTTTTTATAAAAACCACTGCCCAGAAAGAGTAGGTACACAGGCTGTTTTGGCCTGACCTCGAGCTATATTTAAGGCGAATAGTGTCCACTTTTCAAGGATTGCACACATTTTTTTCGCCTTATTTTTGCTGTCCATTCAATAGATGAAAAACATCTGCTTTTTGTGGGCCAAAGGTTTGTGGGTTTATGTGAAAAATGAAATCGAAATAAAGGGTTAAGAAATGAAAGTGTGAAATGTGTGCCAAAAATAGTGTGCTCTGAATTTCAATCGAAAAACAAAAACATTATTATTATTAAAAAAGTTAATCATTTTCTCAAACATTGTGTTGTGATTCACATTAAAACAAATACAAAAATTTTGTAAATATTTTTTGATCAAAGGGTGAGTTCATTGCAATCATATTTTTTTTGCTGCCATTGATTTTATTGATAAAATTTTGTCGAACAAAATAGTTTCCATGTTTTTACACCCCCTGAATATTATACACCCTCTCTCTCTCTGTGTGTTTAAAAAAGATTTTTGTTTGTAATTATTCAAAATGTCATTTGAAATGAGTTTCTGTGAAGAGTTGTAACAATAAAGACATGTAAATGAGTTAAACATAGATTTGAATGAGAAATATGTCTTAAATACTGTATAAACGAGACATGTGGCCCACATCTGACCGACCAGACCCTAAGACACAGCCATCACTTCTTGAGATTAGTTTCTTTAAGGCACGCGTCCGAAGGATGAGTAAAAATCAGGCGAAGAGTTTTTAAGACAATTTGTCATTCATTATAATCATTGCGATTCTCTCCTTTGGCTCTCAGTCGACGAAATCGCTTTTTTGACATTACTTTCGCTTTTTATTCTTGACTAAAATTTTTGTCACTCGAAAAAAAGGAAGTTTCAAAGCCTTTGATTTGTATCACAGGCCCAGAGATCCCTTTCCACACAACAATCATTCAAACTCTCAAAAAACTATTTTCTTCTAATTATGAGTTGTGTTGTAATTACAGTAAAGGGAAAGAGAAGACAAAAAAATAAGTAATACTCTCTCTCTCTCTCTCTCTCTCTCTCTCTCTCTCTCTCTCTCTCTCTCTCTCTCTCTTACTCTTTCTCTCTCACGTGTCAGACGATAATGACATTAGAATCGACTAATTTATCATCAAATTTGATGACTTTTTTCGCTATATTTGAAAAATTCTATCCGTTTTTGCTGTAGTTGTGGACAAAAATCCATACATTTTTTTGTTGACTTTTTTCTCCTTCAGTTATCATTATATTCTCTGACATTTCAATCATAATCTCTGAACCTTTGGTCACAGCCTAACACTTCCACCGGAAAGAAGTTCTTGAGTTCTATTTTATTATTATTTAAATTTATTTTTTCGGATAATATTTGGTTACAGAGAGAGAGAGAGAGAGAGAGAGAGAGAGAGAGAGAGAGAGAGAGAGAGAGAGAGATTAGTTCCTTATATAAAACCTATGACTGAATTGAAATGAGAAATGTTTTTAAAAAAGGATTTTTTGACACAAAATCCTATTTATTGTCGCAAATATTTGTTGAGCCAATAGTGTTGTCGCGTTTTATCGATGTTTTGCACGTATTGTTCAAAACGCGTTTATAACAAAACACATGACAGACACACAAATTGTGAATTGATTTTTTGTTTTGTACTCTCTTTTCTCTCAAAGAATTTCTGTTCAATATTTTTGACAATATTTATGGGATGAGAGCTAACAGTAGTTAGAGTGTTGTACCGGAAAAAAAGTTAGGGTTACGGAGCACAGGGAGAGAGAGATAAAAAGCCGTGAAGAGTGTGAGCGAAAGAGTCTTTATATGTATTTTGCATTTTGTGGTAAACAATGTTAAAAAGTTTCCAACATTTTTGATGGCTTTTCAAAGATAATGTGCACTTATTTTCTTGTGTCCGTCCACACAATCGCCTGATTTATTGCCTAATAAACCGCGCTATCAATGCCCTGCTCGTGTGCACTGGGGCTCTGGGCTCGTGTGTGTGTATATATGACTGTCCATCTAGACATTGAACTCTATCGCCAGCTGTCCGGAACAGTTCGAAGACCCCCGAAGGCTACCTATGAATTGTGAGCCACGGGTTTTTTTGAGTCAAAGACCTCTTTTATGCCGCGAGAGCGACACATATGCGAGTAATTTAGGGAACCGTTATATACCGGAGTCATTATATGACTCTGTTATGCATTTCTGTTCCCTATCTGTACCCAAAAACCCTATCTGTTCCTCGCATTGGCAAAAAATACCATTTAAAAAGGTGTCCAGAATTGGTCACACAGACTGTGTGCCAGCGTCTGACCCTTTATGCCAAATATGCCATTACGTGATGGCCCCCTAGAATAGAGGACAGGCATTGAATGTATATTTATATAATGTATAAACAGTTTAACCACTAATACGGGTTTGAGAGAGCGGTCTATAAGTCATGATTTGGCCGTTTGTTGTATAATAACTAATGCAATGTCCGAACACTTACTCAACAATTGTGTGAACCGTTTCTAACACTTGTAAATTCATAACTACTAACAGCCCTATTCTATTATGCAATACTCTCCCGGTGCTTCTCAGTACTAAATCCCATTCCCTTCGGCACACTTCTTACGCTTGATTTGCATTATTTTTTTGGGACTCACTCTTTATGACTCGTATTGAGTCCTTTGGTCTTTGAGCTCAAAAATTCAATGCATGACTTTGTGTACTCTTTGACCCATTTCTTGATGTTTTGGCCACTTTTTCGCTATAACTGTGACTGCTTTAACATAACGGGACAGTCAGAAAAGCCAATACTAATTGTTTTTTTTTGTGATACATTTGTGGCTTAAAATATAATGCATTGAATATTATGAAAAAAGTGTGTTTGAAAACAATCAACAAGTTTTTCAAACCCTATATTTCTCACTAAGAATTGAATTTTTCAAAACATTATTTTTTTCGTTGAGTTTTGTTTAAAAATTTTTGTGCAAAAAATAATTAATTGTCGACTAATTGAGAAACAGATTTTTCAATTAAACAAAGTTTTCGCTTTTTAAAAAATGAGAGCACTGACAGATTAAGGATGGGCTCACAAAATTAACAGCGAAATTAGTTGATAGGAACAGAAGCTTTCGGTGCTGTGTGTCTATGAAAATAGAGTGACGTCTGTATAACTCATTTTCAGTCACAGAATATACAAATGCTTGTAATTTATGGGATGAATAGCAGTGTTAAGCAGTGTTAAAAAGATAGTCAATGAGAGGGAGAGAGAGAGAGAGAGAGAGAGAGAGCACTGGTATTATTGTTTGGTGCAATGATTTTGACTGATTTCCAAAAGCGTGTTCCTCTCTGTTCTCCTACCAATGCCTTAAACTTTTTCAGAGAGGAATTAAATATTTGTTTTCATAAGAAAAGGTAATAAATTGCCAAAAGTGAGAACTTCCGTCTGTGGTATGCCGTGTGCGCCAAATTGGTATGGGATGCCTGTGCTCTCTCTCTCTCTCTCTCTCTCTCTCTCTCTCTCTCTCTCTCTCTCTCTCTCTCTCTCCCAATGCCTGTTCTCATCACTACTACAACTGTTAGAACGAGAAGAAAAATTGTAGGAAAAAACCTGTGGCTAAAAAAATATAAACACATGGAGATGGGAAAGGCATGAATAGGACCTCCTTGTGCTCTTCACAATTGCCCGATCACTCGACTGCTTCCAAAATAAAGTTTTGCTTATTTTATTGACTCCAAAGAGAGCTTAATATTGTATTCTCAATGCTTACACTTCTTGAGGCAATCGAGAAAAAAGAGAGAATTTATTTCTCACTTTTACAGCCTCTGTCTCTCAGTGGGGGAACGGCTGGTCTTCTCTCTCTCTCCTCTCTGTAATAGTTTTATTTCAAATATATTTATAACAGACAAATGTCTTGTGTTTTTGCGCTCAATAACCGAACCGTTTGTTTAGTGTTTGGCACATATGAGTTGCACACATACCTGTGCTGACAGTATATGCAATTATCACATATGCAGTGAACAGTTCTAAATGCCTGGGCTTTTAAAAACTAAACTCATTTTTGTAAATATAATGACTAATTGTATGAATAGAAGACATTGGTAGCACTGGTAGGCGTTCTCTCGTGGTTAGCGAAGACAGAGAGCGAGAAGAGTTTACATTAGATTCTGTGCTTATGTTATGTTTTACTCATATAATTCTGATATACTTTTTGGTTATTTTCACAACAGTTAAGAAAAATGAGTTCTCTTTTAGTTCTTGTGTTTAGATTAGAGACGAAAAAGAGTTTTTGAAAGAGAAAAATGCCTTTAAATGCCATCACGTGTTGAAACTCATCTCAAACTTCTTCTTCTCATCCTTTTCTATATCCAGATCTCAGTCACACTCTTTGCCATCGCATTCGTCGAGACATTGAGTGAAGAATATCTTCTTCTTTCGTCGATACGATTATTATGAATACGACCGCCAATTGGCCCCTGTTTGCGGCCACGGCGCCCATCGACAGCACCATCGACTTCATGAGAGCGCAGATCAACTTCAATAAGATGTTAGCCCAAAGCCACTCATTGAACGACTTGAGCCAAGAGCCCAATGATCTCAGTTTGCATTTGAATAACCACTCGAAGCCAATGTCACTGCCTTTCAGTCAGATCAAAGCCAACGGCGCCAACGATGGCAACAATAATAGAAATTCTGTCAGAAGTGGTGATGCAATGAATGGTGAGGTCTTGAATCTGAGGATCGATGAGTCGCGCGATGAGGACTTGGATGACGACGACGAGGACAGTATGGGCGAGAGTATCGGTGACGACGACTCGCTTCCGTCGCCCGACGCTATGTATGCGACCTCTTATATATCGAACGACTCGAATGAAAGACATGTCCACAACAAGGATGACATCGGCAGTGGTGATGAGCACAGTGTCGACGGACAGTCGTCTATCGGTCCGTTAGAACAGCTCCAGAATGCACTGGAAAGGCATCCGGCGTTCGGCAACTTAGCCGACTTTTCGCCCATCAATGGAACCAATCATTCGATGTTTGGCTTCGGAAGCAATTCTATGGCATCGATAGGAACGCCATTCAGTGTCGACAGCGATATAACGGGCGAACTATACCGATGTCACCTGTGCTCGTATTCGGGGACATCCAAGTGTCAGTTCAACGCTCATATGAACACTCATTTCGACCACAAATGTCCGTTCTGTGACTACACGTCGCGAACGGAGGGCCGACTGAAACGACACGTCCGCGACTTTCACTCGGAAGTGCCGCCGGACAGTTGGGCGGGCAATCGGGTGCTCAATGAGAGCAACGCACAGGGAGATGGCGACGAGAGTTTGGACGGAGGGGACGCCAGCGTCAATGGGAGCGGCGGTAATGGGAAGAGTAGAAAATACAAGTGCAAACAATGCGAATTCGTGGCCACCTGTAAACAGGAGTTTTGGGACCACTCGAAAGAGCACATAAAGTCTGAAAAGCTGTTGTCGTGTCCGAAGTGTAACTTCGTTACCGAATACAAGCACCACCTGGAATACCACCTGCGCAACCATTTCGGGTCCAAGCCCTTCAAGTGCGCGAAATGTAACTACAGTTGCGTTAATAAGTCTATGCTTAACAGTCATATGAAGTCTCACTCGAATATATACCAATACCGGTGCGCCGACTGTAGCTATGCCACCAAATACTGTCACAGCCTTAAACTCCATCTCCGCAAATACCAACACAAACCGGCGACTGTCCTCAACCTGGACGGCACGCCCAACCCCTATCCAGTCATCGACGTGTACGGCACCCGACGCGGACCGCGCCCTAAGAAACCAAAGAATAGCAAAAGCCATGAATGCGTACAGAAGTCAGAGCCCAGCGATTCGCCACTACCTCAGACGCCGATTATGCCGTCCCCTCTGTCACTCAATTTACTCAAATCAATGCCCGTTCCGCCGCTGATACCCACCTCGATGTCTATGGGACTGCCATTCATGGGCCTCCCGTTGCCCATGGGTTTGCCGTCACCGACTATGAACGGGTATTCTCCGAGCCCTGCGCTCCTCCATAGCGGATGGTTAGGCCCACTAGACCTGAGTAGTGCAAAATCCATTTCCCCATCGACTCAACATTTGGAACACCTTCTGCGACAGCAATCGTTTGGACCACAACTACTTCATCCAAATATCAATGAACGCCACGAAGACGAAGCCAAAGACATGTCACTCCATGACTCGGCACCGGAAGCCAAAGACGTGCCAATCGGCGAGTTCTCGCCAAAAGCCAAACATAGCCCTATCGAGGAGTCAGAGACGGCACCCGAAGCTAAAGACACACCACGTGACGACACGACCACAGAAGCCAAAGACCTGTCCGTCAGTGGTTGTGCTGCACCAGAGCCTAAAGACAGGCCACCGGCGCCGACAGAAGTGCTTCCAAATGAGCAGTCAAGAGCTCAGCGACGCAAAGGCCGGGCATCTAAACTGATTGTGAATACGATGTCAGAGCGAGACGTGAATAGCGATGAGGACTCGAGGGATGAGATGTGCGGAAAGACATCGGAGAACAGTATGGCCTCCGAGCCCGAAGTGGACAACATAATCATTAAGATCAATAGCGCCACCAATTTGTTACAGGAGATACTGAGGGACATGTACTCACTCAGGAACGACACCACATATCATTAGTCAGCACCTGAATGGCAGAGCCCGCAGGCCTGGAAGGAGACACAGAGAGACAACAGTTTATGTCATTTTTCATTACAAATAATCACAACTCGAATACATGTTATTCAAAAACAGCGATTGTCTTTGGAATGGCTGAAAGTCTCCGAAACGTCTGTCCTCTGTTTCGATGGAAAGTCAATCAAAAATAAAATTAAAAAACTTTTTATAAATACTTCTAAACAATTGTCGACAAACTTGGAGTCAGTTTTCGTTGAGCTGTTATTTCAATAATAATTTTTAATAACGAAAAAACAAATACAAAAAAAAATAATTACAACAAATCATTACAAAAACGAATCAAAAACTTTACAAATAATTATTATTTTAAATAACTTTTACAATAATTTATAATATTTTTAAAACTGATATCAAAAACAAATGATTAGATTTATGTCTAAAAAAATAATTGCAAACAAAACTTATCTCTAAAAAAATGATTTAATTTTAATTTTTTTTACTTATTTTTTGTTCATTTTATTTAATTGATTAGAGTTTTGATTATTGAAGTTAACTATCATTTAATTAATGTTTTTAATTAATAATAAAAAACAATTGATTTTTAAACAAAATATTTATTTTCATTTCAGTTGTTTTGAAGAATATTTTCAATGAAAAAATTGTTTTTTTTTATTTAAAGAAAGTTATTATAATTTTTAGTTATAATCACAAACTTTTATGAATGAAATACTCTGTAATCCATCCCCTGATATGACTGTACATATCTCTTCTCTTCAGCTCTTGGTCTTCAGAAGCCATTCATATCCTGATGTGAAGACCAAAACCATTCATAACATGTCTATCAATTGATTAGTGAATCGTTGTCTTCATTGCAATGGAAATAGCAATACAATAGTCAACACATTCTGACTTCATTTGTCTTGTGGTCACTATAGAGATATTGATAATACTGTGACTTATTTTTTATGAAAAATTTAATTCAAATAATAAAAATTCACAAAAATTATTGCATTTGAAAATGTTTGACATTTTTTTCGTTGAAGAATTGCCATCACTTTGCCATCACTTCAGCCGTTGATCAAAGAATTCATTCAAACATTTTTTGTCATTAAATGTGTTTTTGGTTTGAATTCAAAAAAGATTTAAAAAGCGATTGTTTTTTAATACTAATCATCGATGACTTGCCATAAGATATCGGTTCTCATCGAGTGATCAATGAACGGACAGTTGGTTTGAATGGAAACACATTTTAATGAATCAAAAGTGTATTTATTGAAGAATAGATGGAATAAAGGGTTAGAAAAAGGGTTTAATTGAAGAAATAAATGACAAAAAGTGTGACAATTGGTGTGAAGACAAGCAATGGTCGAGACATGAGATGAGAGGACGCGGAGAAGCAGTTCATATACTTCTCAACGTCTTTACATTTGCCTTCAATTGGGTTTGTCTTAAATGTCGAGCAATACTTCTGACTGTTATCTGTAACTCCGGAACACATCTTAAGAGAACTTCTCTCCCAATTTGTGAGATTAAATATCATTCTTTTGCACTCATCTGATCCGGCCTTCAATGAAAAATGCAATTCATATGCAATGAAACCATTGGTTCAGATGTCTTACCACTCGTTTGGCGGCACAGAAAATCTCTGCCATTGCACAACATTCGCGACTCTTCTGATCCGTGTCCACCGATTGAGTCCATTTGGGTCCAACACAATCCGGGACATCTTTTGCCATTATTGTCAAGCATTCATCCAGCTTTTTCTTCATCAGTTCTTTCAAATAGTCTTCGTTTGAAGGGAATTGTGCGGACACTCCGTCGAAGACAATGGCATTGAATGCCATCATTAGTGTCAATGTTGTCACTAATGAAGTCATGTCTCAATCGATGTCTTCTTCACTTCAATTCAATTATAATTTTAATTCATTACCCAATAATTACCCAATAAGTTATTTAGAATTCATTGTGATGGTAAAGTAAATTCTGGCATACCAAAAATTTGACCTCGGATTCTTATGAAGTATGGAAAAGTAGAATATGAATGTATGATAAAGTGACCCGGTTGATTATGCACAAAGGGGTCAAAACCCGAAAAAACCAAAAATATTTAGAAAAATCATATCTCCTGAATGGCAAGTGATAATGAAATGGGAGCAGAGGCGCTGAAGAGAGGGCCGAAGGCCCTCTCTGAAGAGCCGCCGGGCATTCACGGCAACTCATAGTAATACCCCCAAAATGACAATTTCCCGAAAATTTAAAATACCCGAATCACATAATCGCTTATAACTCGGCCAAAAATGGACTTATATAGTTCGTACATCTTAAGCCTATAGAGGGAGCTCAAATGGAGGTTTTAAAAGGAATATTTTTAAATTTTGACGAAAGGGGGCGCCACTCAGATTTTTCAAAATGCTCAAAATACAAAACAAAAATTATTTTCCGATAAAGGGTTTAATAAGAGATCATTTGACATCAACATGCATATACCCAACTCTAAAGGGGGCGCCACTAAAAATCGCCAAAGTTCACAAAAAATCAAAATACTCATAATACCTAATGTATCCAAGTTGCTACCCCCGACCTGTATCTGGGGAGGTTTATGATTGATGTACCTCAAAACATACCTTGAGTTACGCATGCACAGTAAGTATTAAATGGGCTAAAGCTGCGCGGTTGTATTTCAGCGCCCCCTAGCGTTATGGTAATAGTAAATACAAAAGCAAATAAATTTCCGAAGTCAGGGGTAATGAGAAAAGCTTTCCACATCGACATACCTTTACCCAACTCCAAAGAGGGCGTAATTATAAATCCCGAAATTTCACCAAAAATAAAAATTTTATAAAAATGATATAAAACTGATATAACCGACATTGGTAATAATATCCTCGACTATTTGAATCACTTCTGATAACTTATTGGGCCCACCAACACTGGTTCAAATCTAAAAACGATTACAAAAACTGTTGAATAGATTTTGACATAAAATAACAGTTTTTTCGAAAGAGAAAAAAGTTTTTGAATTTCAATGCATTTGAAAATCGCGTGAATTTTGTCATTGAATATCATTCACAAAGTATGTGACAATCAATTAATACCACTTTTATAACCCTTTTCTCAATTCAAACCATTCTTTTGTTAAAACAATTGTTTAATAGATTTATAAATACTTTTCGCTCTCTTTATAACAGAATAGAAATTAACAAATAATTTATAATTTTATTTAAAGTTATAAAAAATATATGATTTTTATAAATATTATAACTTTTTTTATATAAACTTTTTGTATAACTTATACTCATTGTTGAAAACCATTTATACTTTGAATTTAAATTTAAATTAAATATAAGAACAAAAAAGTCGTTGAAAATCAAAATTTTTTTTATTGAAATTGTTTTACATTTCAATTAAAGAACAAAAAAAGGGATAATTTTGATGAAATGTCTCCAAACGAAAGCCATTTAAGCCGGAGCGCCGGGGTCTCCGCCCTTGGATTTCTTCGACTTCTTCTTTCCTTTGGATTTTCCCTTTCCCTTCTTTTTGCCCCCTTTGGACTTCTTCTTTCCACCCTTTGAGGAACCCTTCTTGCGTTTGGTCTCCAAGACCTGTCCGCCAGACCTCAAAGGGGTTGCGATCTCTTCCGACTCTTCGGTGCTTTCGATTGGTTTCATTTCAGACGAAATTTTGACAACGATTTGAATGAATACTAAATCAGAAAATGATTTGAATTTCAAAAATCATTTGCTTTTATAGTCAGACAACAATTGTATTGAATTTCGAGCAAAACATTTGAAAATAATTTTTATTGAATTCGTTGCAAACAATTCAAACAAAACTTTTTTCAATACAAATATCAAACACTTATTTATTAATATATTATTGCAATTCAAATACATTTTAAACGAATAAATAAAATATTAATTATAATAATTATAGAGTTTTTTAAACAAAAAGTCAAACAAAACATTAGTTTTTAATTGTATTTTAATCTTAAAAAATGAATAAATATTTTCAATCCTTTTTATGCGATATATAGTTATGTTTGTTGTGAATGATTCACAGATATGTTATAATAATTTAAATTAAAGGTAATTTAAATACAAAGGAATGACTTTATGAATACTCTATGGATGGCAATGAAAGGGGTATTTGTGTAAAATTGAGATTCATTTCGAAAAATTGTAATAAATTTTTATAAAATCTTAAACAAAAATAAACTTTTGAATGACTTTTGTGTTCTTAAAATAACATTATTTTGTAGTTATATTGAATGTATAAATGCTTTCATACAATGATTATAACAATTGTATTAAATCGAAAATTAATTAAAATATCATAAAATCATTACTTTTTGCATTAATACCTGAAATAACTTTATTTTAAAAAGTTTTTGTCTCTTTTATTACGAAAAATCTATTAAATTTTTTTCATATTTCACGTCATTATATTTGATATATAAAAATGACATTTCATTTCAAGTGCTTTTTCAATAATTTTTTAAGAGTTTCTAAAAATGTAATTATTTTGTAAAATAATGATTAATATTATAATTGTTTTGATTCAGAAAATATTGATTTTATTCATTGAATAATAAAAGACAATTAAATTCATTACAACAAAATTGTGTTATATTTTCAATACATAAATATTTTCTTTAAATAGCATTCAATTAACCACATTAACCAGAATTCCCTGACAGTAGAACGACTTGCCCTTGTCATCGATGATGACGCCCTCCACCCATCCCGAGCCCTAGCAAATAGCAAAATATCATTGACATTGTCGTTCATAACAACAAACTAACCGTGGGCAATTGAGCGGGAAATGCGAAGTCAATTGTATATGCAGTGCCTTTAGTCATAGGACACTTCGGGGTCGCATACTGACACATGTCACCCAGGGGACTGGCCGGGTATGTCACGCCATTTATTGTGACAGTCATCGCTAAATTCGCAGTGGTTGTCGTCACCGCTAAGGGGGTCATAATTATAATAACAATACTGTAATGCATTCACTCATAGCAGACATTCAATAACTGTTTACTATTTCTATGCATTGATTTCATTATGAAATATTCGGTTCAATACTTACGCGCAACAATTTTGATGGTCACATGAAGAGTCTGTCCCACCTTAAGTGTGCATGGCCATGCGGTGCACCCTTCCACATAATATGAGTAAATAGGATCCGGTGAAACTGAAATAAATTTATTACAGAATTATTTTTTCAATTAATTTAAACATATTTTAAATATAAATATTTGAAGAATAAAATCAATGAATACTCACTGCATGTATAGTATGGGGTCTGTTGTGCGGACACAACGGCTAACATCAGCGCAAAGAAC